>DWJN01005016.1:0-11846 GCA_018248895.1 Carystus phorcus
AAACTAACATTTTAACATTAGATCTCATAATATTAGTGTACGATTGATTATTTTTTTCTTATTTTATGACTTTATTCCAAAGATGAGTTAGAATAAATAAAATGTTATCTAATTACAACCTTCAGTGTTAGTATTAAAGTTACAAAATGGCATACTAGCAACACGCCCTCAATTCGATTCGGTATAAATTATTCTTGTGCATAAAAATCAACTTAAAATTTTCCATTAATGTAAAATCACCAAATATATGTATGTGTCATTTGATAATATATCAAGATTTGTCGGTTTTTAACATTCACTTTATTACAGAAACTAACTTAAAAATTGTTTATATAAAATTTTAACTAACCTTGTAATAAATTTAAAGCTAAATGTCAATTAACGTGTTTCTTTATTTATATTATTAAAGCGTTTAACTGCAAAATTCCAAATTCCAACACAACAATTTTCACCGGCCCCATACAAATCTTTTACCCTTAAATCACAGATTTTGAAAGACGCTGCTACAGTTATTTGTTTATTTTTATTAAAAAGGCTAAACGAAATAGCAAGTTAAAAAAACAATATTTTTGGCCCACCCTACACGAACTTCTTATGCTTATTTTACAGTTTCAAAGTTTGAACGTTCCAAATCTCTTTCCTATAATTTGCCTGGACATTAAATCTCCAAATTTTGGCATTGGTAGTTTCAGTTCAGCTTTAATGAATGAGTCACGTAAAAACGGCCTTCCTCTTTATAACAATAGTGTAGATAATAAAACAAGTCAATTAAAACTATATCTTATATTAGGTTAACAAAGTATAAATTAAATTATCAACAGCATGATAAACCAATGTGATGTATAGCAGATTATTTTGACTTCCAACTTCAGTTTAGGTTTTCTTTAGGATCCGGGACTCAGTTTAATTGGTCTCGCTTAAGAATTTGTCGAAGGACTCTTTGAACTCGCCCTTAGGGTCCACTTTCTCTACTAACTCTTTCCAGATCTCTGGCTGTTTGGTTTGGAAGGCACGGATCACGGTTCGGACAAGTTCACGTTGCTTCGCGGTGCATTTACCACAGCTAGTCCTTACGGCTTCAGGCATTACCTCTGTAACAGAATGAACAATAATTATTACTCGTTTTGTCAGTAGTGATATTGAAGTAATAGCGTTGTATGCAGTTCCATCGAGCTTGTGCTATTTTGAAATCCTATCTTATTTTGAAAGGTATAATAAGAATTTCTGACGTTTCTCCCTACAAAGCGAATTTCCAAAAAGTTAGTAGAGTATAAAATAAGTGTTTTAAATATCAACATCATTAAATGAATTTGAACGTTAAGTCTTCTGATAAGTTCAAGTACTGTTGTTCTTAAAGAGTGTTCTATTCCGAGTTCTATTCTGAGAGTTCTATTCTGAACGGTTATTCTTAAAGAGTGCTGGTAGAGTAGTTTCTTGTTATTCAAAATTGATACTCAACGAAAATGGAGCCAGATTCCGTAGATGCTAGGTTCTATGCTATTAAACTTAATAATATGAGATGCTTGTAAAGATTTTTTGTTAGAACTGTTATACTTAAACTTTACACTGAAACTGTTAAACTTCTCATTTTGTGACGTGTTCTATAAACCCGGTAATAAGAATTTTTTATCAGTAAAATATATTACTATCAGATTAACAACTTTAACACTGAGTAATGTAACTTAAATCATAATGCAACAATATCGCAATTTTTTTCACTTTAGGAACTATGCAACAATGACTTTAACCGGGTATTTTAATTAGTTATTTACGGCTCGGACTTCACTTATAAAGTAATTAAGGTGCAGAAGAGCATTGTAAATAAAAACCATGCGTACCAGATGCTTTTCATTAGAATAAATAATTTTATCCTTCACTAAAGGAGCGGAAACCGCAGTTTAAGGTAAACTAATATGAGATGTGGTAATCAGGTCTAATTTTGAATACTTGCGATAAACAAAAGAGCTACTAATAAGCACAGCATTCATAAGCAGGCTAAGACAAAACTGTTAGCATTTTTCATTTATCAATAGAAGTATCAAAATTTTAATCATATAAAAAAGTAAAGGGACTAAGATACACAATTATCGAATCTATAAAAGTGGAAAAAATCGATACTCGCAAATTGGTTTTTATTTTTTTTCTAATATCGCCTACTATGATCATACGTTAATCCCCAATTCTATTTACACATTTCCAACAAATTGTGATTATTTGACAGCAAATATTTGCTGTCTCATAAATATCAGCCAATATCACTACCAACTGCTGCTGGTTTTTCAAGATAAAATATAGTAATTTTCTACTTACTCTTAAAGTCAGACCCTTCGGGAGTGCAGGGCCCTTGATCCAGGAAACATTTGCCATAGTTTTTCAGTACACGAGCATTTTCAACTAACTCCTTTACATCAAAGTTGTCGTATGCTGGGTTGTACGTATCTGCGGGTGCGGCTACTGCTGCAGCTACCACCGCGCAGAGAACTACGATGGTCTTCATGCTGAAAAGAAAATATATTAAAAACCATCTACTTATTAAATACATTAAGAATATTCGTAGATTTTGAGATAAATTCGTGAAATATTAGTAAATTTTTATTTTAAGAAATTTTACTATCTTGTAATTGACATCATATTCCAACGGAAACACTGGAATAATGTGAACAATAATAATATTGTAAAAGAACCTTCTCACGAAATCGACGTTTTTCTAAAAGCAATCACATCCATTCGAACAACAGATGATATACTCGTATCATCATCATCATCTTTTTCTGCCCATTTCCTATTTTTATTTTTATATTTCCCATATTTTCCCATTATTATTATATCAACAGATGATATCATGTTATTAAAACATCACCTTGTTTACTTATAAGCCGTCTCATGTCGTACATATAAGAGAAATACAATACGACTTACTTGGTACTCAAAGTATCTCGTCTCCTGCCTGTTAGATACAGCACTGGCTCAATTATCACCTGCCAATCTTTTATATGAATGTTACAGGAAAACAAGACCGTATGAATTGGTCAGCAAATTGAATGAATGTGTGCGACATTAATAGGGTTGTCAATATCCACTTTTCTGACTTAAATACATTAGCGGCCCATTATTGCTCTTCTGCAAAGTCACCCGCAAGTCTTCGACATGGTTCAATACAGATAACGATTATATCCGGGATCACAGGCTTGGTATCTTGTCTCAAACACGGATCGCCCGGGTCGGTCTAAAAAATATATCATACATTTTTATTAACTTAGTGTGCCGAAATTTTTCAAACTGCTTTGTATTAAGATTAAAATGAAAAAATCATCACACTGAAAAAAACGGAGCTGATTGTATGAAATAACATATAATTTAAGATTAAAGTCTGAAAAAAAAATATAATTAATGTTTTTTTTAACATATTTTTTGCAATAATTTGCAATCAATAAGTGTCTTTCAAATTTATGGAACGCCGAAGTTGTCTCCAAAGTCGATAAAATGTATTCAGGATGAAATCAGTTAAACGACGCAGGTTCGGTAACTAATTATAATAGCTATCAGGTATCACTATTCCATCACCCCTATCGGAAAATACATATATTAGTTCTGTATGAGCTTGAGGAGTTTATGCGCATAATTAATTCTTATTTAAAATATTTACCTTTATAGTCAGAAACATCGCAGTCTAATGGTTTGCATTTTATATTTCCGCAAGTTACTTGACTCATGCTCATGCTCTTAATTTTCAAGTTTTTTCGTAACTGAAAATAATTAATAAAGTAAGTGAGTAAGCTACAATATTCTCTGACGTATGTGATAACTGTCAATATAAACTTAACCAACATGGTGGCCGTGGCTTTTAATTCTCTCGACATAAAAGGAGCCCAGTTTAACTTCAGCTGTGGAAAAGTTATGAGTTCTGAACAGACGAGCCTCCTTATGGTAAGGGGTCAACTTTTGGCACGGGGTCACCTTCTCCCTACAATTTGACATAAGTTGATGTGTCGTCAGTCAAGAATGAAGCGGGGAAACAGCATTTCCGTGTCTCGGACATTGCAACTTAATCACGTTACAATATTTTTTAGATGGGTTACTAGGGGGTTAAAGAACTCCCACTATGAATACCGTCAGGACTTAACTAGGTGTTACAGATGACCTCCAACAGGGGTGACACAATTACAAATCTCAGTTTTCTAGCAGAGACAATGTCGAGTAGAAAAGATTTGCTTGGACTCGAATTGGAAAAACCCCTTTAATAGCCCAGTAATTGTCGCTTATAAACTGAGTACTGAGTTTTCTGACAAAATAAATATATTGAAAGGTCCTAAGAGCTTTCAATTATTCTATTAATAGCTAAACACTATCATTGGTAAAAATCAATTATAGATTCGTTACAAACATTTTCGGCTGGAACAATTAAAGAACAAGGCGAAATTATATAGTTATGTAAAAGGTCATGCGACAGCCCTGGCTTAGTGCAAATAGCAGCTCAGCAATTCAAAGTCTGCTGACGTGATTTATTTACTAAAATAAAATAATATACGTGAACCAAAAGTGTAAACGTACGTTAAAGTTGGAACTGTCTCAGACGTGATAATCAGACGTCAATACCACTTAGATTTGCCGACTATGTTATTTAGATTTCGTGTGATACAGATGTAATAAGCGGATAGTTTAACATCGCTAATTAGATGACCTTGCATATTATGTATTACAAATCGCTCAATGTCTGAAGCTCTATATTAAAAAAACTATACCATTAGGCCGAAATAAACTGATAAAAGAAAGTATGTTGGTTTAATACAGTGGTAACTTCATAATTTTAATATATACGAACTAAAATATTTCATATTTCCTGTAAAAAATGAGACTCATACATAGATTAGCAATTTTTCTCCGAAGTGTAAAGGCCTGTATGTCATTTTATTTTATTTGATCAGTAGTTACTGAGATAATTGGGTAACGCTGATATTTTTAAAAATAATTGCAGATAATAACAATAAGCCCTTTAATTTAACAACACACACTAGTGATTGATATTTTTTTTATTATTTTCCAGTGAAATAGTGATCTAAAGATTCAGTATAGAAGCGTTCATAGCCCAGCGCTGACGTGGCCAATTGCAGGCGTGGTTGGTTCCGGGATGGGTGACTGCTAGTGGAAATAAATTCATGAGCGTTTCCATGCTTCGGAGAACACGTTAAGCCATTGACTCTGGTTATTTTGGTATTTATAACAGTTAAAAAGGCATGTTGGAGGCCATTGGGCGGGTTAAGACATGGGTTGGCCACTAACCCCTCTACCAATCCGCACATGAACAGCGTGATGGTGTATGCTCTAGTCCTCCTCAGTGATGAGGAGAGACCCGTGCTCAGTAGTGGGCCATTAATGGGTTGAAGGCAGCCATACAAGTTAAGCACGAGACAATTAACTTACCATCAGTTGGGAGTGTAATTAAGCTTTAAGTTATAAGTAATAAAAATAAATATTACCTTACCTTCAAAAGGTAAGATTCCCCAAATATAGAATAAATTAAATGTTATTTACGGAATATTACTGTCACTAGTTGACGTAACTCCATAATGTTTACCAAATTTCAACGTTTATCCAAACGCACTCGACATTTATACATAATTGGTTGTGACACAGGGAGATAAAGATAAGCAAGCGAACTTTTTATGCATTTCACTTTAGAGTATAGGCACAAAAATCTGTTTCGAAAATAGATTTACCAAGGATATGGCACGAAGTAAATTTTAATGAAAGCAAACGGTTCATAATGTGTGCTATTTAAAATGTGAATGGGAAGTAAGATACTCGAATGGCGATTCCGCCCTGGTATAGGGCGCACCTTGAACAGGTCTGAGGACTTGAAGATACCAGCAGGCATCCTCTAGGTTAGTGGTAGCGTATAATAGGGGAGGCCTATGTCCAGCATTTGACGTTTATAGGCTGATGGATAGGACGAATGACTCTAAAATGTATGCCAATAATCTATACTAATAATATAAAGCGGAAAAGTTTGTTTGTTCGTTTGAACGCGCTAATCTCAGGAACTATTGGTCCGATTTGAAAAATTCTTTTTCTTTTGAATAGTCCATTTATTGAGGAGGGCTATAAGCTATATAACATCCCGCTACGACCAAAAGGAGCGGAGCAACAAGTACCAAAAGCAAAACGAGGGCGTCTACTTAATAATGTAATATTGCAGGACGACGTATGCCGTGTCCACTAGTTTTAAATACACCATTTTTCCTAGACAACGGCGTGTGGTAAATACTATAAGTTATATACCTATTACCGCAAAACAAATAATAATAAGTGACAAATATTTGATCCAACTAGCCAACAAATGGTTTTTTACCAGGTAAACTCCCACCAGAGATCGTGAAGCTGTGCAGATGACTGCATTAATAAATTATTATTTAGTAGGTAATAGAAGTATACTAGACGCTTAAGTATAATTTTTTACCTACGTGAATAAATTGACTAGGTTTGTGTTCTTGCTCAACAATTTCGTAGATATAATTGATGTATTAGTCTCAGGTGTGATCTTATGATATGAATAAATAAATCGAATATAAATATAAAGGTCAAAAATCACAAGAGTATTTATTTATTATCTAGTATGTTTAAATGTTGATATTTCTATACTATACTAGCAGACCTGGCCACGCGTTGCTGTGACTGAGGTTTACATACTCAATTTAGCAGACTAATTTCCTTACGCCACCATCTGTCAGAATCTTATGGAAGTAATTCTTTGTAAGATATCAAACAAACAATTTGCAATAAAATAATATTGCGACTATACATTGAGATGGCTATCCTATCTTTCAAGTTAGATCAAACTAAACACGGTGTGCAAAATTCGATTAAAATCGGTTAAGTAGTCTAGTCCATCGCGGACAAACGCCGTGACATGTAATTTATATATTAACGATATTATTTGGTATCTAAACATTATTATTGCTTTGTCCGCGTGCATTGTTACATCACTGACTCCGAGCTACGCAATCGATTTTATTACAATCTTCAAAAATCATAAATGGATTTATTATAATTTGAGGACATGAGTTATACCTAATTATTGTACTAAGTTTGTCACGTACTGACTTTGAAATTATATTAAGGGCATAAACTGGATTACATAAGCATAACACATATTATGAACATTGTAAGTACTTGTATTAGATTATTAGATGTATAGATCTGTAGTAGGTATTAGATTCATTACAATTTTTTTTGCCCATTAGGACTTATTAAATGCTTGAACGAAGTAGAACCATCAATGTCAGTTAAGATATACATAAAAAATAAAAGTAATATCGTTTTTTTGTTTGGAAATCTTCCATACAACCGTCTTCTTTGAAACAGTAACAGGTTGTGTCGGATTTGTTGACAAAAAATTATTATCGCGGAATGTTTTGGGATAACTAATAAACATAATTACTTACGCATTATACCTGACCTTCATGTGGGTTTTGCCCGTTAGTAGTGTCTTAATCTACTGTTCGGCTATTTTGCTAGGAGCATCTGTTTCTAGCGATATTTTAAAAGCGACCATAATTTTCTAATAAACCACTAAATAGTGGCACTTTGACAGCTATGGACCCAAAACTCTATTTAAGCTTGGAGCTCTATTTAAGCATGATTTCAACTACCTCGCTCGATCCGAGAAGTATAGAACTTCTTCTGCATGATGACTATGACTAAGGCTCAGCTCTAATTGGAAGTAGTCAGTAGTCAACTATAGTATAACATCACTAACAGTGACCAACAGAAGATACAGTTACTATTTGTGCCTTCTGTTGCCATAAAATATGTTCCACTTCACTCGCTATCTTAGAGAACTTTGAGATTCATAGTGTACATAATATGTACATATATATCTTTTCTTTGTAATGCCTTCAACCCATTAATGGCCCACTACTGAGCACGGGTCTCTTCTCGTTATTGAGGAGGTCTAGAGCGTACTCCACCACGCTGCTCCAACGCGGATTGGTGGAGGGATTAGTGGTCAACCCCAGTGTCGAATGTTTTTATGCCGCCCGAAGGCCTCCGACATGGCTTAACGACTGCTATGATCATAGCAACCGGGACCGATGGCTTAACGTGCCCTTCGAAGCACGGAAACGCTCAAGAATTTTTTTTGTAATGTTCTTCATCAAATTTCATCATTCTTACCATTTAGGAAAAGCATTAATCATGCCTTTGATATTCAAGAATAACTTAGTACGGCATTAGTATTTAAATCTAATTATGTTAAACGCTTACATTTGCCTTTGCTTATGTTAACATTTTGTCATCCGCCTTCCGGAAACAATGACTCAATAGTGCACTAATGAATAAGTTATATGTATAAACAATCATGTTATTTTGTAATCATTTATATGTATATATACATTACTGTTATTGAACAAAAAGTTAATCCATTGTTCATAGTAAGAGTGATGAGAAGATTCAACTGAACAGTATTAAGTTGTTAAAACACAAGTACGTACCAGGCCAACATAAAATTATTTCACATTTTACCAGCTGTTATTCTCGATACAAATGTTACATTTATGTATAAAATTTTACCCGAAAGATTACTCGGCCACGCGTTGCTATAACCAAGGTTTACATGCTCAATTTAGCATTTAGTTGGATCAAATGTGCAAAATTTTATTAAAATCGGTTAACTATTTTAGGAGTCAATTTCATTTTTAAGTTTGAAATACAGATACGGGTACAATATAATTCAATGTCAGATGCCTGCCTTCAACCCATTAATGGCCTACTACTGAGCACAGGTCTCTCCTCATCACTGAGGAAGCCTAGAGCATACTCCACCACGCTGCTCCAATACGGATTGGTGGAGGGCTTAATGGCTAACCCAAGTGACGGACGTTTTTAAACCGCCCGAAGGCCTCCAATACCGCTTGACGACCGCTATTTTCATAGCAACCGGGACCGACGACTTATCGTGTCCTCCGAAGCACAGAAATGCTCAAAAAATTTTTGCCACTAGAAGTCACCCATCCAGATATTCAACGCGAGCCGCCCGGCTAAGATCGCTCATTTATCCATAGATAAACAAATATTTTTTAATTCTTCATTTAATATCGAACGCAATGATCGGATCTTAATAGATTTGGATTTGTCTATTAGCAACCGTTGACTAACTCATTATTATTTCTAAATCGTACAATAAACGTTTTGTTATAATGGAAATGACTTCGTCCATAAATTCATTACGCGTGTCTGCTTGTTATCCTTGTTCCTTGTGTATACCAACTCAATATATTTTTGTTTAGATTCCTAAATATGATAAAATAATGTGATAAAGTGAATTACAATCTTTGGCACTTAACCTGCTTATTTTGTATTTATATGATTGCCGAGTTTCCGAAAGTATCCTGCATTTTTTACATTCTTAACAGAGTAATGTTTCATATAAAAACATTAATGGCTTCGGCAGATATTATCCTACAACATAAAAAAATCAATCGGATCGAACTGGAAATTTTTCGTCGAATCTATTTATGCACACATAAAAAACCATTAAAGTCGATCCAAGTGTTAAGGAGTTCAGTGAAATAAACACGAAAAAAAACAATTATCTGTTTAGTCTTGCCATAAATATTGTTACAAAAAAAAACACATTTTTTATTGTACATTACATTTATTACCATAACACTGTGTTACTTTAATACATTAATATAAAACCCTTAAAAAATATAATACTTATTCAAAGTGGTCTCTATTTCCTCCCTTAGATATTGAGGCCAGTTGTTAATAGAAGCACGCACTCTTTCCAGGGGAAAATTCTTCACTGCCAATCCTATGGATATTTTAGGGACTCCAAATTATCATGACGTTTAGAGCAAGCTTTACACTTTATTCTATAGACTTGAAAATAAGAAAACACAACATAATAATTAATCATATACAAATGACAGATTCCAAATTCGAAACTAATATTTTGTTTATTTTTAAATGTAAAAGTATTTATGGCCAGTCTAAGTATATTAAAGACATATCATAAACATTATAATTAGCTGAATATAACAGTGTATTAATAGAATTTATAAAACATAATAATAATATTTGTAAATAATTCAAGTACGTTGTAAACTATAATATATAAAGTTATATTTAAATAATTAGTTTTGGATAAGTCAGTCAGATAAGTTCTCTTCTTAGGAAATATCATTATCATTATGTTGTTATCGGTGCTTGTTTATTCTACAATGAATTTCTGATAAACAAAATTATGTTTACATAATGAAATAATATATGTATTAAAAGATTTAAGAAAATTAACTGTTGCGTCTCATTTCGATAGTTTTGTAAAATAAAGAACAATTGCAATATTTATATCAGAACAAAGTGAACTGAGTTAAATAAATAAAACTACTTTAAAGAAGAATTGTTCAAAACCAATTTAAAATTTCGTTAGAATTCACGGAAATAATAAATTAAAAACTCATATCAAAACAATCATAACACGAAGGGATATTCGGATTGGATAATCATTTTTAACACTACTTTTGGATTCCTTGGCAGGCGTACAGCATAAAAAAATATAACTAATACCCGAAAGCATATATGTTCATTTGTTACATCAATATCTGGCCAGGCTTAATTGAATCCAAAAACTCTTGACTTGTTTTGCAGTAAATTAATGTTAATTCCAACTCTTTTACCGCATCGTCGTATGAGCGGATATTAATTATCAACAAAACTCATCAAAATTATATCGTTCCCAGAACTCAAGTTCTAAGGTTATCAATAATTAGAGCGTAATGATTATAAAAGTTTACGTCGCTCTTGTCTGCGATCGCACATTAATAGTCTTTTGTGAAGTGTCAACATGTCTAAAATTACTGTGAGTATTAATATATAATATATATAGGTTTAAATGCGACGAATGTTTACGGCCGGTTTCTAAATTCTATCTTTTACTGATAATACGATATCATATCAAAGCAACTGCAGAATGATAGTTGAAATAATACATTTGTACATATATACCTAATAAAATTAATCCGTAATAAAGGAATCTTTAGACCAATTAATTTAGAAAAGAAATATCGTTATCTGTAGCAATAGAAGCGCATTATTTCTTATCCCGAATAATTCACCACAGATGTTATTTACGTCCCAATAGGCGAATATTGTGCATATGATTTATTAAAAAACATTTAAAAAAATAATTTTTTTCTTTTTTCAGTTTATTCTTTTTTTAGTTGCGATGGTTGCCATCGTAGCTGCTCGACCAAGAGGTGAGTATTTCAACTATTGTGATGTTTATGATTATGAAATTAACATTAGAATTTTATTTTAAAATCCTTAAATATGTAGGCAATAGCCAATTCTCATGTAGGTAAATCAATGTTTTCCGCATGATACCTGCTTAGACACACAGAGGTATAAATATTTGGAACACAATTTGATTTGGTATCTATTAATAACAAAGCCCTTACATTTTAATAACAAAGCCCTTACAAAAGCCTTACATTTTCGGAAAAATATTCAATAGGTTTGACGCCCTTCCAATTTTATTACATAGGATACGTTTTCAACGCAAAATTACTATTAAAACATCCTCGTCTCTTTGGTCTACAAATATGTACGTATATCTTAAATTTGTAAACGCAAACAGAAGACGGATCTTTCGTAATGTTTACTTTTTAACACTAGAAATACGTAGTCACGCTGTTAAATATTATTTCAAATGAAGGATTCGAGTGGAAATGTTATAAGGCCATTGATATTTTCTATATTTCTCATTTATCTTCTAAATTAAAGAAAGATAATATATATATGTATTTATTCTTTAATGTCCACGAATGCAGTAACAAAATTATAATTAT
>DWJN01005017.1:0-11845 GCA_018248895.1 Carystus phorcus
AATTTGTTGAAGTAGCCGTAAATCCCTATGGTATAAACGAGCTTTATAACTAAGCCCATTGCAATGATGTCGCTTAAAACGGTTGTGGATCTTAAAACATTATTTATCTATATCCATACTATAATATGTGATGACTTTGTTTGGCTAAATGCACTAATCTCAGGAACTACTGGTTCGAATTGATTTTTTTTATGTTGGATAGTCCATTTACCCGGGAAGACTATAGGCTATATAATATAACGCTACGACCAATAGGAACTGAACATTGATGAGAAATGTTTCAACAAATGTTCTCCTAGTTTCGCTATGTATCCTATTCTGTATCTTTAATGAACCGAGGTTCTAGGTAAATTAACTTACGACTCCTTTTAATTGGCTAGTGTAAAATGATGTTTGAGTGAAATATGTAAAAGAAACAAAACTAGCGTTTCTGACTTTCCGTTCCGCCTTTTTGGTATTCGAACACGCACTACATTTTCATAAATAACATTATTATATTAGTTTCAAAATAGTAGTTATATCCATCTGACTCTATCGAAAGAAGTATCGGTAAAATGCGGGGTATAAATTAACCTTTAAGGTAATTTATATTGGTAATAATTGTTAGTTAGTAAGTAAAAACAGCAAAAATGCAACGACATTGTGTCAACGATGGTACCTTTGATGTGGAAATTCCACACATTCAACACCACGACCAAAAACAGTTGATGGCCTAAAGTCTGATAACAATCGAATGTTAACACGACAATAAAACAATTTCGAATTCTCCAAAACCACTTTTTCAGTTTTCTTCAAACCTCCTGTATAGAGAGCGGATTAGACCTAAATATTTGTATTGTTTTTGGTGTTAACTACCTACTCTTCGAACATACTTGTTTACCTTAGTAAAGTTTATTTTGAAAAATCTTAGGCTATAAACCAAAATTGTCAAGTTTAGATATCAAGGATGTAGATGTTCGCTTATCTATAAACAGGGCTTTTGAATACTCGTTTTAAATTGCAGTGCATTAGTATTAATTGCCTCTTAAATTATTATGTGGTACATGAGAACATACAAATACATTGACTACAGTGTACTTGGATCATATCACTTTATATATTTAAATTTATTGAAAATATTTTATAGAAAATTACTATTTTTGCTGGGTCGTCTAAACTGCGATACATAATTTGATGTTATTTTTGACATCTTATTTAGCAAAGCAAAAGAGTAATATGTGTTAATAACTTCTAAATAGAAGTATATGTATTTAAAGTACATAATAAGTACATTAATTACAGCAGTCACCAAGTGCACAAATCATTGAAAAAAAACCCTACCATTATATTGACAACACGAAATTTTTAGAACGGACGACAAAACGAGTAAATTTTCATACGCCCTCTATAAGTTTTTACATTTTCACTCTCAAAGCGGAATGAGAAAGGTTTGATAGTAACATAAATAAATGTTCAATGTCACAAAAATTATCCTTTCGTAATTTGAAGTGGTGAAGATCCTAAAAACCAAATTAGTCTCCTTAACAAGAGTTTGTATATGACAATGTTTTGTTACCTGCGAGCGAGTAAATTCATTGCCATGTGACAAAGTGGAAACCAACCTATTAGGATGAAACTTGTCGTTTATAACATGGCTCGTATCATTTAAGACTTGACGATCTAAAACACAACACTAATTAAAATGTTCGTACAAGATACGCGCCATTAACTTGGTCATGTTGGGTATTAATACGAATTTAAACTCGAGTAAGAAACGCAAATATCCAAAGAATGTGGTCGAGTCTCATCTTCATAAAAACGAGTTATTCTGAAGCAATAAAAACAAAATCAGCTATTAATATTCGTTAGAAGTATTGGTTTGTCCCAAAAGCGTGGCCGGGGGCTGAAACCTGACTCCGTGTAGGTGTTGAGTGGACACGACTTGGTTCGTACCACTGAGTCAAATGTAGGAACATTTCTGATCACAAGCGAACGGCAAGCGACCAACACTAAATTAATTATTAATATTAATGACTGCAACGTGATATATCAATACGTATTGTATCAGAGCTAATCGATATCTGTACTTGGAAAATATTTGAGAATAATAATGATTTTAAGACTTTTTTCTATTTCCTATAAACATGAGAATGAGGTAATTAGTGTTTGATTTATGCCAATAGGTTGTTTTATAAAATATAACCCCAACTAAACATTTTAGTGACGATATTAAGATATTCTTCTACAATCTTTAATTGTAGCGGTACTCACGATTTATGCATTTTTTTAATAAAAAAATGTTGAATGTCCGCAACGATAATACTTTAAAATCATATATCCTTCTAGTATGAGGGATATTATAAGATTATGCAATGTGCAATATCTGAATAATCGTTATTTTAAATTTTTTATTCGCCTTAGCAATGTGAAATCGAGAATTGAATAAGAATGAGAATTAAATTAAGTCAATACCTAATTTTATTCTTTTTACGATATAAATCGCCAAACTAGTAACGAGCCATTTGATGGTAAATAGTCACAGTTACCCATGGAGATCAGTAACACTCGACTCGAAAAAGTTTTCGAGGCCCCAGACTGAATACGAGTTGTTTATTGGTCGGTCCAAGTGATGGGGTCGTAGCTAGCCACGCCGACGTTAAGGAAGAATAATAATCATATTTTAATCAGTGACATTGAGACTTAATAATAATACTGATATTATAATGCCAAGCAGATGTGCGATTAATTTGCACATTTTTAGATTAAGTAGAAGGTTTAGGTAGAAAGAAAGATCTTGTGTAAAGAGCATAAAGAGCATAAAGAATTTTACATTTTAAATTCAGTGTATAAAAAATTCAGTAAAATGTCATGAATTGAATATATAATAACAAAATTTTCCACCTTATATTCGATGGACAGAAAATGTATTTTGGAAATTAAATTAACTTCGACTCGATTTTTAAATTTCGAGGCATTAATTACATTGCTGCATACAACTAGATGGCAGCACGATTGTGAGTTGGTCAAGTTAGCTATATTTTAACCAGTATAATAAATTAACATTTAGTAAATGTGTATTTGGTCATAGATAAAATTGTAGTAATGTATGAATTCCGAAGCTTTGTATTTTCCTTCAGCAAAAGTGTTTACGTTGTACTAGTGAACATTGGGAAAGGTTCTTCACCTCGAACCAAATACGTTACTAACTCAATTTATAGATTAGTCGACATTATCAAAAAAAACTGCAATAACTCTAGTATACATATTATAAAGTAAATTCCTCCACCGCGTATGCCGGTCTGTCTGTCTGTCTTCACTGATGGATGGAATGATTGGAGGTTTTCGTGTATACTGAAATCATGTTTTGTGTAAATTTGACGAACCATGAGGATTATTGATGAAAATGTCGGAAAATTTAAGCGGTTTTATCAAAAATGCTGCGTAAACTCTTTAATATAAAACATATTATTATATATTGGAAATGTTTCTCTTTTATCCGTCTACAGTAAAGTCCGCGATAGCATATTATTATGTCTATTTTTTAGGGATAGTCTACTATAACAATTTTAATGAATAAAAACATGGTCACATACAATGTTTTAAGTTCAAAGCTATTTAGATGCTTACTATATTAATCCTAACCAAATTAAATACGTTACTTATCTTAAGCATTTCATGCGCATTATAATTGCACTTTTCTCCGTACAATTTAAATGAATATCTTAGGAGTTATAGCGAATTTAAAACTATCGTGCGACAAGTAAATTAAATCGAACTGACACGACGCGTGCAAAAATGAATGATTTAATAATTGAAAACTTATAGTTGATCTTTGTGTACACAAAGTAAAATATATACCGAAACAAAGCAAGGCCATTCACTTGTTTATGATATTTTAATGGCCAGATACTAACGATGTCAAATTTATAGGAACTTAAACTTTGGTCAGGTCTGTATTTAATATGGGATTCGTTTTACGATGCAACAAAACTATTTGATCATTAACAATTTTGTGTGAAAATTAAAACAATGTTTATACCCACTATTATGTATATTAAAACACTTGTAGATTTTAGTGTGAAATAATAGGTAAATTGTTACACTGGCAATTTCATTGCTCAATATACTTTTATTTTACTTTACTGTAAAAGTGTGTTAATATGTCGAAATAAGAAGGTACTCACAGGTTAGTAGGTACTGGGTAGTGGCGAGGGCGTTGGTGATCTGCTCCTCATCCATCATGGACAGCAACGATAAAACACAGTACGCAGTCAATAGTCTTTAGTTGAGATGAATTATAGCACAGATTATACATACATATCAAGTGACATTGACAATTCGGACAGTGCTGCCATCATTAGCTTCCGAATATTTGCACACATCACATTCTGCCAGTTCCGGTTTAAAGTTTCATTTTATGATTACCGATATAGTGTAAAAATAATTAATTGTTGAGTTGATAATTAATAAAATACTGTTGAAAGCGAAGGATAATACTAATTACTTTAATAAAAAATACTAATATTATATTACTAATATTATACCCTATTCTACTCAATGAAAGGATAACCTTGATTTATTTTTCTCAACCAATAGAAATAAAATCTTTTAGGAACGTTTTTTGTATAAAGTGGAATTCTTTATACAGTCTCTCTACACTCTTCACTAAACTAAAAATTGATTTTTCAAAATTTAACCTCTAAAGAGAAAATAGCAAAAAAATATGTATTAGTAAAAAAACAATAATTCAAATTACCTAAAGAATACTTTTATTTTGGAAGTTCAATATTTCTGTAGACAAAGTCACAGGTAATTATGATAAGACAAGCATACTAATAACGCATTTTCTCACTTCAATGCTCAGTTGCTCCCATCTAATATAGCAACAGTAAAACACGCCAAACATTATTATTCAAATCAAAAAACCTAGTGTGTGATATTTTTCAGTTGTTTTTTTTCCAAGCGGGCCCGGCGATGATGCCGGTTAAGGCTGTCAAAACGGCTGACGTACAGATTGACGAGCGAGCCGCTTGTTTTGTATTTATTCTCACAGTCGCAAGTGTATCGCGGCGTGTTGTCCGTTTACACACTATGGGAACAAATTTGGAACTCAATTTTAAATTAGCCTCAGTTAAACCGATACCAAACTAATTTTTTATTCACATTGCTTAGCAGGTTTTTTACAAACGTCATTCGCATTATGGATGTTGTCACCTAGAAAAGTATAATAATATCTAGTTGGACCTAATAGATGGATTTAAGATTCCAAATATCTATATACATATATAAATACTGATAACGTAAATACAAATAAATCTCGTAAATATGATATAAAAGATTAGGGAAGGCATAAAAGCAATATACATAATAGTTAGAAATTGTACTTTTTGTTAGCATTCCAAATAATTATATATCTAACTACAAAACTCGAAAATTGGTCGATAGTTTGTATTAAAACTTTTATTTTAGGTATTATTTTAATAAAACATATTTTTACTTTTTATTCAAAAGTTTCCAAGGAAATAGTGAATATGTAACGTTTGTCATATTTATAATTTGGATGGTTGTTAAATTCATCGTTATGGTAATCATTGCTTTACTTTTAATATTTTGGTGAACCACTGCAAAGTATGGACACGATCAGCCAGTTAAATATAGAAAATTTGTTACTAACCTAGCTTAAGGATCAACGGTCATATTACATCTCCAGGTATTCTTCACAAAATTATCTGAAGGATTTCAGTCAATTCATTAAAAAGTAACTCGTTGCAATTACTGCGTAAGTTAAACATTGCCTAATTGTTGAATCTAAATGAATAAATTAATTTCTCTAAAACTTTTAAAGTCACTACAAAATTTATGATAAAAAAAATTGTGGAGAGATTTAAGTACTCGTATTTACTAAGTTTGAAAATTTAAATCAATCAGATCAAGGATTTTATTTACTTATTTATCTAACAAGTACCCTACAATGAATCCCCATTGTCGTGATTTATTTATTTATGTTATGTGTTGACTGGACAATTAAACAATTTCAATTCACAATCCATTTTTGGCGAATACGAGAGAGAATATCGCACCCAAACAGATGGATAGTCATATATTTGTAGAAATATAAGAATAATCCTGTAAGGCTGACAATTTGTATAAATACTAAAAGTATTTATATTTTCGCAATTCCTGATTAATACAATTACATTTGAATCTCAATTTGTGAACGCCATCTTTTTCTCCGAGCGTACGTTTTAATTATAATTTATATTTACCAGCCCGATATGACTGTGCACTTTGTGGCCTGTGTTGTGCTACATTTACTATTATACTTTTATTGGGATGCTTTTGTATGAGTTGGCAGATATTTATCGGGTATCGAAACATTATTCGGTCTGCTCATAATCGTTCGCATAAAGCACCTTGTCATACGGTCATTGGGCGCCGAATGCGTTGTAGTCCCCCATATTCTTTTTATGCGCCCGGGACGAAGGCCGTATTCTTTGAGAAGTGGAAAAAATGAAGATATTAATATATCTTTCTAATTCGAAATACGTTTTGGATAAAAGGAACATCATAAATCATTATCCTCTGTACGAAATCCCTTTTTAAATATGCCAGAGAAATCGACATTTCGTGGAAGCGTCGTCAATCAATACGTATGCTGCGACACCTTGACGGTTAGTAATAGATTGTTGACATCGTCACATTTACAATGATACCTGGTACTTGGAATAGTCAAGTATAGCTTGCTTTTAACGGTCATAATAGTTTAAACAGGTCCTTAGTAAAGCACGGTCTAAAAGAGGTTTCGGGTAATGTCTATTGCTTAAGTAATTATTTCACTCGAAGTAAAACTGTATTCCCTCCTTCATAAATTGAAAAACAGAAAGAAGTCCTCATAGATTATGCAAGTCAGATGTTTAGAGTTGGTACGAGTTATGTACCTGTGATCTATTCGTTTTTTTGCAACAAATATCTCCAATAATAATCTACTAATGATCTTACTTCGTAAACATGAAAGTTTAATCGAAGGGAATCAAAGATCACTCCCTTCATCAAACTTAAAAAAAACCTACATTACCCCATTAATAAAGCAGAGGCGGGCATAATAATACGAATATAATAATCTGTAATAGTTTTCGATTATAGCGTATAAGTTTGTGGGCGGAACATGTCTGCTGGGAATTGTCAAATCGGCCAGTCATCCCTTGCTCATTAGCCGCCTGTCTGTTTGAGATTGAATTAGGACTAGCCGACCACATCGGCTATTTAACCGATTAAAACAATGAATGTTACACCCGCGTCCGGGACGATAATGCCTCGTCAGTAAATTGCCTATCAACTTGTATTTGGCAAATATTAAATCTAATTATCAGGTTACTTATCTTACGAGTGCTATTAAATCATTTTATATGATCAGATGTCTGATATTTTGTAATTATTATAGATTACAAATTACTCAGATTATAACTACTCAATCCAACCCTGAATTAGATGATATTTTCATCATATAATTAGAAATCTGTTGGGAGTGACTTTGTTCATAATTAATTATAATTAAGTTAATTTTATGTAGTTTTTCAGTATCCAAATAATTTGGTAATAGTTTTAGAACATTGGACATTTTACGAGAGTGAAGTCAGATGATAATAATGCAACGTCCTCAGACATCAGATGACGTCAACGAATATAATAAAATAAAATAATATGCCAAATAGTGTAACATAAAACCAGGTTTACATGTATATTATACACCAAATGCAGAATTTACATATAACTTAATATAGTTGTTTCAAAACACAATAGCCTTGTGAACAGGTGTTTTAAATATCACGTATCATATTATCATTTCAAGGACCGTCAATTTAATTGTTTAGCAATACAAGTAAAATAAATTTAAATGTTTTTAAATCTAATTCATTTAGTAACACTATAGTGTAATATGATATTCGCTAACCCGTAATGTTTTTTCTGTAAACTCACCTAATGCCATTTACACAATTTGGGTGCAAAGTCAAACCGGCTAAAGTTACACATCACTCGTGCTATTTCTAAAAAGCTTGTTTTCTCAGCGGAGCGCACTTAAGTAGCGATTGGTAATTCAATACTGCAGTGTAATTTTGACTAGGCGTAGTGCCAACTGCGGAATTACCGTGCGAGGCTAATGTTCCTAGCTTTAATCCATTATTGGCTTATTTCAGAGCATGGGTTTCTTCTAGTGAGTAAGACCTCCAGTGCGATGGTCCATGGGGTTAGTGAACCCAATTAGAAGCTGTTTCGACTTTTAGGTCATCTACATTTCTTAGTCACTTCGCACGATTATTGCCAGGGTCGATTGTTTAATAATTATCTCCTAACAAGTATAAAACCGCTCATAATAATATGTTGCTATTAGCAGTTCGCCATTTTATGCTCCTATTGAATTGTCTGTATACCGTTTTGTTTTCTAGAAAATTGTTATCGTCATTGATACTAAATTTGTTTTGATATCATATATGTATATAAAGGCGGCAATCATTTTAATAAAAATTGTACCCCTTTGAGATGTTGTTATTAAATATCCACGGAAAATAAATTCGACCCAAAGTTCCACATCGATAATAACGTTACAAAAAAGTGTCTCCCGTGGGTGATACAGGCGTTTAAGATAAACATCTGACCCTAGCCCGTGTCTCGACGTGGCATGCAACGAATTCACGACGTGCATTCCCAACTCATGTTGTTTCTTCTCTTTTATTTTATCATTAAATATACCCCGGCAAGTTCTTCAAACCTACACGCTAAACTTATGTTTCATAAGAAATCTTTAAATACATCTATCAAAAAAAACATAAGCAAAAACAATAATTTGTAATACAGAATTAAAGGTTCAACGAACAGTTTTTTATTATTAAACTCTGTCATATGAAAGATAATATCGCTTTTAACTGAAGGATTTGATTGAAAGAAAAAATATACCTACTAAAAACACATTTTTATATCTGCATATTATTAGATATATGTACATTAATTATAAATATCGGTAACTAGGACATTGCCGTTTAATATATTACATGCATTTTCTTCTTCTGAATAAAGACTGCACTGGGACATTATTGTGATATTATATTTTAGTATACTTAATGTACTTAAGTCGTTATATTAATCACAATTATGTCGTCACTTTGTCAGGTCGTAAGCTACGTTAATATTCTATTCAAAATTATATTCTAAACATGGTTTAAATGAAACGTTCTACTTACATCATTTTACGATTTATTATCTTTACGAGAACCTAACACCGAACACATCAGTCGTTAAGGCCACCGTGTCGGCACGTGCACGATGGCCCATCACACTCTAATAGAATTTGTCGTCCATCCTTTTTTGTATCAGATGAGACGCCCGATTAGTAATTAGACGGGTGACACATGTTTTCGACTCTTTTATCTCGTATTAGTCTCATTAGTACCCGACTTCGGCACCGTTTATTGTTCTGACCGAAATCAAACCATCTGATAGCCTTTTTTGTGCTTTTTAACTCACCTTCGTTGAGACGTTTAATGTTGGTCTAAATAAGCATTATATTTTTTAAAACAAAAATGTTTATAGCTCTGATATCGACAATTATTACAATTCGGAGCCGAAACTTGGAGTATTAAAAGAATATTACGAATAATACATAAGACATAATAGGTGGGAGTAATAGTGATGTAGCGATGAATGAATTAAAGGAAGTATCACAATTCAAAATAAGCCGTCGAAAGCGTGATCTTTTCATTCACCATTTGGATACGGTAACAAAAATTGCGGTGAGGGAACTTCTAAAAAGCCCTATTATTTGTGTGTTAACAGACACTTGAGATTAGCATCTGTACGTACTCGGCGATCTTCAAGTTTCAAACACAATACAGGGGATTACGGCTGAAGAGGTTTATTTGTAAACACGACAAAGAAAAGTAGGCAGATTGTTGAATAGTGCGGTCACACAGACCGATGGCAGGCCTACTTGTAATGTATTTTATTGAATGGTATTCTCATCACATACGATTCGGTGAACTCGTGAGGAATATCGCTAATTCACAACGGTTGGATGGCAGTCGATGTTTCGTAAAAAATATACAGTGTTAGTATTGAATATTATTTGAATGACACATATTGATCTTTGGTTGCTTTGTAAAGTGTATTCTTATGGAATCATAGTAAGATTTTTCTGTGTTTGGTAGTTCATAATAAAATAAACAAATAATGGCATTTACTCTAATGGTGAAATTTGTGAAAAATTAAAATTGTAAATTGAATTAATTAATCTCCTTTAATTTTTTAATGATGAGATTTGTTCTCCTGTTTGTCCGAGTCTTGTGATATTAAATATTAATAAATATGTGACATTAAATCGAAATATAAATAATGCTTAGTTGTATTCACGAAGTAATACGACCACTAGTTTAACGAGTTACCGCTGACATAAAACCTATAATTACACACGCACAGTATGAGTTGCGTTGATCAAATCATGCAGGTTTGAAGAATGTATACGAAATCAGATCTTGAAGACTAATGGACGCCGTGATGGCTTTCGTGTTTATACGGCGCAACGTTTAAAAATTTTGAAACTGTAGGAAAACTTTAAATGAA
Source organism: Carystus phorcus (assembly GCA_018248895.1). Lineage (NCBI taxonomy): Eukaryota > Metazoa > Arthropoda > Insecta > Lepidoptera > Hesperiidae > Carystus > Carystus phorcus. The sequence goes on from DWJN01005017.1 coordinate 10,591, forward strand.
TTAAGTGTCTATTTAAGATCCAGAGTTACGTTAAATATTGTAGAACGCATACTTGAAATTTTATATCAAACAAATCTCTTCCACTCCCTTTTAAATAAAATGTTAATGCTATTTCGTGAAGTAAGTATTCGAAGTAAGTAATTGTTGATTTACATCAGCACGTCATCAAAGCGGATACTGTAGCTCCCTCCAACAAAAGCAGCAGATCTATTTGGTACAAATTTAAACGTGTCTTTGGCTCTAAATATAAAGTTCAAAATACCTTATTCATTGCAACAGGCACGGCTTTGTTACGACACTGTGACAAAGTCGTCTTATAAAGATGATTTATGGTCGTGTTAAGTATCCCGTGCAATTGTTACGAATATTTATTTATACTCGTAAACTATAAACAACGAGCAAATCTGGTTATTTATGGCGTGATTGGACATTCGCATTCGCGGCCATCGATGTTTCTTATTTTTACATAGAACGGGAGAAAGATCTGTCCGGTGTTTGGGAACACGGTATTCGAATTATGGGAACTGGGTGTAGGATTAATGTTCTTAGCAGGAAATGTTTTGTGTGTGGATAAATTGAATTTCATCCTCTTATTGTTTAACATGGTTGACAATTAGATTTTCATCATATAGGCGATTTAGCCTTTGTCTTTACTGCCTGAGAACCTCAACAATACTTTTACAAGAAGTCTTAGAGTCGTGATTGAATAAAAATGTAATTTTATTTAATCAATGAAGAAAAATTTAATATTGTGATTAAATCTCTACATATTTCAGTAATTTCTCCCAACCTGTCTATTTTCAACATACGTCGATGAAAGACAAAAGTATAAAAAGACAAATGTAGGTTTTGATTGTACATACGAAGCTAGAATCCCCGAATAGCTATACCACCTTCACACTAAATATCAACTTACTGCTGAAGGATATCATAAATTAATTACTGTATTTTTATTTTCAGGTGAGAAACCCTTCAAGTGCGAATACGCGGGCTGCGATCGTAGGTTCGCTAACTCGTCGGACAGGAAAAAACATTCACACGTGCACACGTCCGACAAGCCCTACAACTGTCGAGTGCACGGCTGCGACAAGTCCTATACCCATCCATCCTCGCTCCGGAAACATATGAAAGTACACGGAGCGGCCGGAGACGCGTCGCCACGATACGATAGCGATGGCGACGACTCTTCCTCTGCCGGTAGCGTCAGCGTCACCGCCGGCGCCGCAAGCCCCCCAGCGCCCCTCCCCCAACCACC
>DWJN01005018.1:0-11844 GCA_018248895.1 Carystus phorcus
TCAGAAATAAAATAGTCGTGCTTAAGGTACGGAGGTTTAATAGAGAAGAGGACAGGACATAGACAAATAGAACATAAGTAACATAGACAGACTCCATAGAGGAAAAAGAAGTAATACGCAGATAATAAATTTAATGTTTCCAACACGTAGACCGGCAGTTTTGTCAGTTCTCGATAAAATTATATAGTAGGGATCACTCGTTCAGAAATTAGTGCTATTTATCATGTCGTTAAAAATATCTAGCAACAACCCTACTGTTTAGATAATAGTGGAACAGGAGCCTTATCAGGAATATTATATGGAACTAGTTTTGTGATTTAAAGTAATTATTTAGTCTGTAAATCTTTTCTAGTAATATAGTGCTAGAAAGGTAGTCTACCTCAGGTAGTCGACTATAGAATACACCACGTCCTTATTCGCCGGCAACACAAGTACTACCTCATGCTCCCGCCATTGTAGCCTTTGTTTTATTGATTGTCGTTCTATAAATGAAACCAATATTCATTTATTGTAACACATCGACAATCAATTGACTTTGTCAGAACCTCTATACTAAAATGATCTGTAATCCATTAGGTACAGGTACAAAATAAGTGTCCCCCGGTACAGGTACAAAATAAGTGTCCCCCGATACAGAAAAGCCAGGCTTGACAAATGACTGTTCCAGCGCAGACTTAATCCATTACATCTCTAAATATGGGAACATATCAGAATTAATATTACGATGAGCATCATGGATTTTGGAGTCTCTCAATTCATCTCTTATCAATATAGGTAATTAATTAATCTTGTGCGTGCTGAGATCGACAACTGACCATGGAGGTTAAAGATCTTTATAAGAAATTAAACAAAATTTTAATTTTAATTTCACATTCATATTTATAGAAATATAAATATTATGTCGCGTTTAATAATAATACAGCTACACATTCACGAGAGATAAAATATATATGATAAAAGATATATATTGAATATTTACTTATGATTTATTTCAAAGTATCCAATATAGTCAAATTAAAGATTGTTGATAATGAATATATTTAATGTGTAAAATTTAACATTTTCACAGTTCATTTTATTTTGGTCGATTAACCAACATAGAATGGTTATTTGGCAATATAATAATTACAACGATAATATTTACAGAAAACTTTAACAATGACTTAATAACATAATTTTTGACTGATTAATTACCAAATATTACAATTCATGTTATCACATATTTTAAATTCATTTATGAAACTATTTAAAACTATTTAAAAATATTATACAACAATTTATTATAGTATTAACACTTATCGTAATATTTTATACAAAATTAAACAAGTACTTAACAATAACAATTTCTTGATTAATTCAATATCTTTGGGAATATAACGCAAACAAAGAAATTAGTTTATATTTAATCTCTTTGAGTGCAAATGTCAATCTTATTGTCCTGTAATCGTACTCTGATTTATTTACATATTTTTTTAATTATAAAATAAACAATAATGTTTTATGAAACGAAAGTTAGATTAAGTTAGGTACAAAATTATCTAACCTAAATGGTCGAATTATTATATATAGTATGACAATAATATAAATATTTAATGTTATTTACTTTTAATATAAAGTTTTAGACATAATCATTTTACATTATATCTTATCAAGGTTTTATATATTTAAGACGTACTAAATAGATACCTGGCTGATATATAAAACTGTATATGTAGAAAAAGCTTCTGTAATTACTATTATTATTAATACCTAGTTTATTTAAACATTAAATTGAGCGTATCATAAGCTAATTTCCTAATATATTGAATAATCTGTTTTGTTACAGGTTTAACGAAACCACCAAATTCCAAATTGGTGTCAAATTTAGGAGTTATTCAATTATATTATGCTATATTAAGATAATTCCAATAGTAGCTATATTTCAATGTTAGACACGGAGTTTATATTGTTAACCTTAGTTTCATTGACATCGTAAACTTATACTAGCTATTACTCGCCCCTTGCATTCAGGATAGGCAGCAATTAGTCTCATACAAGACTGGATCTGTACTGATATGAGTGACTTGACAATATGACTGAGGATCATGGATAATGTTTTGAAGACCTCGTAGCCACGTTATAGTGTCCTACCTGCGATGCAAAGGATACCGGATTCAATTTCCTACCGGAATCAACATTTATAAGACAGATAAATGTTTTTTCTTTCATGTCTAAAGTGTGATTGATGTGTTATTATTGTAGGTCCAATGTTGCCAGTACTGCTTCTCATTCAACAAAGAAGAAAATTACAAAAAGGAGCCAAAATTGACAACGAGCATTCACAGGCTATAATAGCCAATTCTTAGAGTGGCATCCTCCACGAATCCGCACTGGCGCAATGTGGTGGAGTATGCCTTCTCAGTGATGAGAACCGAGCGGTGCTCTGAAAGGTATAGTTCTGGTTGAACTTACATATAGGCATTATGCTCCCGTCTATATTTTTATACTATAAATTTCTAGTGAGTTCTCAGACGACCCATTTTCTTTATACTTATAGTAAATATACAATTTATCAAAAATTTATTTTAAGCACTCCATCTCATGGTTATACGATAAAACTGTCAATTGGACAGTCGACAAACGCAGCCAGTAGGTACATTGTATGTAGATGATGATGGTTACAAATATTAAAAAATCACCCAATTTGACTAACACTTTAGAAACAATCGCTGTAATTATTGAATAAGATAAAAATGTGATATCAGTTGTCATTTGTCTGCATAACCTCCTATCGGAATTCCCCAAATACATTTTACACACTAAATTACTCAATGGTTTAGTTGACACAATTCATTCGCAGTACCACGTCGTCCGTCGCACTTTCTTGTCCCCTGATCTGCGCACTTCGCCCGGCACGCCTCGGAGAGAATTATCTAGAAATAACAGAACAACTTTGAAAAACTGTCTTATCTCTTCTTTTATCAGCCCATAAAATCCAATTAGCAACTGTGACGAACGTACCAATTAAAACGAAATATTAACGTCATGCGTGTTATCATTTTAGACAATTTATATGTGTATTGATTAAACATAAACGATAAAATTATTCTTGTTACATATCAATTAAAGAATATCATATTCCAAGTAGACATGAAAGAAAAAATGTTATTGATAGCGTAAATACACGTTAATAGCTTCACAGACAGATTTGACTTGCTGTACATAGTAGAACTATAGAATAAGGTAACTTTTTACGTCAGTTTATTCATTTAAAATCAACCTTTTTATCTTTATTTAAAATGTCCAAAGATATTAAAATTCTAATTCTAATTCTTAACATCGACTAGTATTAAATAATAAGCTCAAATTCAACATACATTTATAATGTAAAATGAGTAAACTTTTAGTCTTTTTTCCTTTAATTATAGCTGCTATTAATTTAATTGTATTACAATAACAGTAAATACAATAACCGAAATTCAAATCAAAATGTTATCCAAACAAGATTGAGAAATATCTACTGTCAATAAAAAGTTACATTACACTATTCTATAAATTCAAATCCATAAAATATCCACAAAGAACATTTATATACAAACCGCAAACCAATACCCAAATTTATAGCTGGAGAAGGTTAGAAATAATAAAATATAGCAACGTAGTAAGTAACACACCAGTATACGAAGAAAGAGGAATTCGAAAGGTTATTAAATTAAGTAGAACCAAATCCGAAAGCCTAAAAGTATTAAATTACTGACCTACAAAGCTATTCAGGGGTGCAACTTCACGAAAAATCAACTTACTGACCTGCAGAGAGATATTATATATAAGATATTGTTAAAACATTTACAAGATCTTCGATGTTAGTCACAACCAGCAGTAAGGTTTCTGACTATTTCGCTTAACATGAACTTAGCTCGAGTGATGTCATGACAAAATCTTTTAGAAATTAAGTGTCTGTTTATATTAAGATAGCAAACAAAATGTAGCCCCATTAAATTATTATTGTTAATGAAAATGTTAAATGCTCCAAGTGACCTTTATATTAGACTATCGCGTAAAACATACCAGTATAAGTTTTGATTACAAAAAAACCTCTTTCCTTCTAGGTATAAGTTAGTTCCCAACATCACCTTTTATTAATATGGAAGTTATTTTGTTAAATGTGACATTAAACGCAATTCTATATACTTCAAACCCAAATTCAATTTTAGGATTCATTCGACTTTGAAATAATAAATTATCGTTACGGCTTTACGAATTAATAGATAGTATTATCGGGTCTTGCTTCACTTCGGAAAACATGATCCCTATAAACTTTACTCGTCTTAATAAGACGTTTATAAATTGTTCATGTTCAACCATACTCGTACCTACATCAAAATCGTCTCAATATGTCAATAATAATCAGCGCACTAGTTATTTGAAATTATTCAAACAAAAAGAGTTAGACTTAGTATTATCGTTGTTCTTATGAAAATTGTCGAATGATTCCTAAATACTTATTTAGAGTGAAAATATATAGATTGCGTCTTACACGTGTCGTGTTCTAAGTTCAATTTCAGCACCCGTTAAAAGAAACTTACATTTATCGTCATTTCTTTCAGTTTCTGTCGAATCCTGACTGTTCATTGATACCATTGATACCCTCTTTGAGCGTTCTTGTAGTAACAGTTCTGGAATATACCAAATGTTGTTGACTCAATAAAAAAAAATACACGTAGCTACCTACCGGCCTGTCTGGCAGACTGTTCTGCAATATGTACAAAAATGTATATTTTCGGTTTACAAACAAATGATTTTTTTCTAAAAAATAATAATCTCAAATATTTTTAATATTATTTTTTACAAACATTTAAATTCCTCTAAGCAAGTGTTTTATTTACCCCTAAAGTACCAAATAAAAATGACCATTTCATTTTCTATGTTTCTCATAGTATACATTCATACATTCCTAAAACGCATTTAAACGTTTCGGAAATAATTCTATAATTTTGGATGTAGAGTACATAAAATACAGTACATAAAAGTTATTGCGTGAAATGGCAGTGTATTCGATTGCCGATTTTATTCGATCGATTTAATTATAAGCTCGTGCGTCTGTTATGTCGTGTCGTTTTTGTAAGGCGTGAATTCTTACCGATATGATTTGATTAATATTATAATAATACAACATTTGGATTATCAAGACGTCGGTTTATAGCCACGATATGAACTGATTGATGAAATTGTTATCAGTAATTAACGAATTCCATTCTACAGTCATTTAATTGTAACGATTCATTTTCAAATAACAAAATATATTCTACATACTTATATCGATTCTATATCTAATATATAAATAAATCTCTCATTAGATACTTATTCCGGATGTCAAAATTTACAGCAGGTGCCTACTTTTAATAAAGAAGGAAAATAACGAATTTGTTGTTGTATTATACTTTCATTTATATGACATGAATTCATTAAGCCATTCGGAAGATTTACGTTAACTAATAGACACAACAACAATTCACCTTTACCAAGACGGAGGCCCATACATTTTACATGGAAAAATCGACTTCTAACTGTAAGGACTCTCACCTGCGTGCCACTGCACTTATCTCAATGGAAAATACATTCGATAAATTTGCATTGTAATACGACAACAACAATTTAGGTATGTATGTACATATGGAGAAAACACTCTAAATAACTGCGAATTAATATATAGATATTATTATTGACTTTATCTCACGTATTTCTTTTCGCAAAACTTCCAAAGTCGATGGACTAATTTAAAATTTGTATATAAAACAGTCATTTCATTGACGACCCGCGTGGCGTAATGGTCACCACGCCGAACCGCCGTTCGATGGGTCCTGGGTTCGATTCCCAGCGAGGCCGAAATTTAAATGATGAGTTTAAATTTCAGTTCTCGGTCTGGGTGTGCGTGTAATTGTCTTTCTGTGTTATCCATGGCACCCACGACACAGGGTATCCTAGTGTGGGGCTATGAGTGTGTAGCGTTATTTATTTATTTATATTAGACGCATTAACCTGTTAAACAACCTAATAAAAATAGAAGCAATATGTTAATAGTTTGTAAACAAATGTTAGAGCAACTTTTAGTTCATGCTTCTTAAAGAAAATGGACGCGGGACCCATAACCTCCGAGTTCAATATGACGAGTAGGAAAAATATTTGTAGTAAAACAATTTTGTAGTCAAATTGTAAATGAAATATACCAAGAAAAGCGAACTTAAGTATCTTAAATAATTGATATATATGTATGTCTGCAGGTATGTATGTATAAGTGTATCTTCTTTATATAAGGAAATTAGTGGCAAGTTTTCCGGCATGTTATACATATTTAGAATATAATTGATTAATTTAAGTAAATAGTGTTCACATTTGTTAATAATATCGTTTTGAATTTGCAAAAGTCTATGACATATTACTTACTTTTTGAAAGTTAAATAAAAATAAAAGAGTAAGTAATGTCAAGTTTGTTGATTGCATAGATTTTTTATTATTTTATTCTCGTCTAGTCAAATATAGTTAAGAAAATAAACTTAGGCTTCTTTTTAAATGAATTCCATTGTGTAGCTTGATGTAAGTTCTATTATATAGTAGCGAATAATAATAATAAGATGTAGTAACAATAATAATAATATTGTTAGAAAACAGAAGTAAAATATATTAAACTAAATGTTTATTTAAACTAGCCATAATTAAACCTATCTTCAATGATTTCTTCAAACTTCTGATGTCTTCAATTTGAAATTGTTTTAAAAAACAAACTCCTATGTATAATCAAAATATACTTTTTGTATTTATTCGAGAACTTGAAACAAACCATTTTTAACAGACTTCAAAAAAGGAGGTGAGAACCTTTTTCGGTGTATATTCTTATCCGAATGTATTTTTTTGTGTTACTTAATAACTTTGTACTGGATGTACTGATTTGGATGATTAGTTTTTTTTCGAAAACTTGTGCTTATCATGTGACCCCATTTGAGCGACATCTGACGAATAGTTTTTGAGTTATCCCTATTATCGCGCGTTTACTTACGTAATTGGATTATTTAATACAGCGTATTTAATTACAGTCGATTTTTTGTTTTGTCCACTGACAAAGCAATTATATTTAAATTAACTGCTCATTTCTTTCCCCACAGTTTGTAATAATATCTAGTAAAAATAAGTATAGGATAAGCTGAAAGAATTCAGAATAGTCCTGTCCTCTGACTTCTTCTTTTTTTTTTATGCCGTAAGCCGGCAAACGAGCAGAACCTAGAGACCTCTAAAAAAAGGGTCCGGGCGTCAGAGCCTCGTTCGTTGACCAGCAGGGTGCACCACTTGCAGGTGAGGCTGACTTGGGCTCTGAGATCTTATTGAGCCCCTTGCACCCCGAAATCTTTTTTTAGGGGTTTAAGGTGTTTTAACGAACAAATAAAGTCAGAGGCTCTAACGTTTAATAGTTTTAACACGATCGGTGACTATTTCTCTATATTCACATCTATCTTCAAATCATTCAAATAATATTATCAGTAGTAATTTAGTTGAAAGAAATTAACTATTTTAACTAAACAAATATTTATATACTCGCGTAAAACTCATAGGGCGCTTTAAAGTCGTATTTTAATAAACGCATTTCATGTTACTCATACATTTAAGTAATTATATCGTCCTTATTTGGACCAACTCGCAAACAAATCTGTGACATACACAATAATTTTGTATATAATGTTATCTTTATATAACTATATATACCTGAATAATGTACACAATATATTATACATACCGTATTTACCCGCATATAATCTTCTAATTAAATATTTTGTAAAGAAGCTTTCGATAATATACTGCTCTTCTAAGTATAATTTACAATATAATTATAACTAAAGGAATTTTACATTACTTGCTATTTTCTAGCTATTATATAGTGTATGTACGTGTTATGACATTCTATTACAACTATATGAATCAGGAGATCGATTGACATTAAAACTAATTAAAAATAAATTGGTGTAAAACTGAAAACAATATTAACTTGATAATGTCCAAGTATTTTGTGTTCGTAAAACTCTTTTTTTTAAACCAATTAATTTACCATAACATTTGGTATGTCCTAGGAGGATAATATATCGACATCTAATCTATAACTTTAGTCATTTATTTGTTTATTGCGTCATGCTACATTCATAAGGTCTTATAATTATTTATACAAGCCTGAGCACGAACCCTGCTAGGTTGTTGTGATCAATTCATTATGTATAGATTTAATTATGAACAAAACTACATTTCATACAATTTAAATTAATTTTCATATCTGAAGCCATAAAGTCTCGCATTCTGATATATGTATACCATTAAACTCTCAAAGAAAATCAATGCAACCGATTACATTTTATTACAAGAGAATAATCTTAATTATCATAATTTATATATTTTAACTAAATAATTTTACCATGGTATAATGGACACTAATTAACAATTTTGAAAAATTTATGGCAGTCAAATAATATTAAAGAAATAGTTTTAATGTTGCCTCGTGGCGTATATCAATACTTTTTAACAGTACTTAAGTTATACCCATATTAAATGTATTTGGTAGTCTGTAAGCCTTTCCTGTTATATCTTAATGTTTAGAAAGCTTTAAATCACTGTCTGTGTAACCAAATAATTGTAGATCTATAATGATATTGCTCCGGGAGAGTTAAAAATCAAATATTTTATGATATTAAATGTAGTTTCGTAGAACGCTTTGTATCAATATTGTAAATAAATACGATTGATGTAAAAATGTAGAGCGTTAGTGTGGACTGTGTTCATTTATTTATAAATAAATGTGTTAGTTGACTCGAAAAGTTTTTTATTTTATCCACGACTAGATGACGTGGCCAATTTTGTACCGCCTAACAGTGAATGAATTATTGACATAACTCCTTTGTTTACCGATTTAAATGTAAAAATCACTAATTGTTAAATGAAGCCCATCACAATATAATCCTGAAAACTGCATTCAAACCGGATAAGCCGTTTCTGAGAATAACATGCACAAACTTCCAGACAAACAGGCAAATAAAAAAAAATTTTTTTAGGTTGTCTTGAGTATATACATTTATTTCGCTGGAACGTAAAATAATAAAAAAAAAATACAAAGTTTAATTGCGATAATTAAGACTTATGTGTTCGACGGTTAACAATCGACGAAAGCTTAATATTATTTAAGACTAAATCTCTAAACTCTTTATTTTTATTTTATTTAAAAATGTTCATTGACCCAAAAAATACGATTCCTGCGTCATACATATAAATGATAAACCTGTATTATTTATAAAGAGGCGAAATAGGTAGATTTATACGAGGGAGTATTATCAATAATCTTCGAAACAATTCATCCGATTCCCAAAATTCGTTGGTGGCTCGTGCAAGTGTATAGTTTAAAATTAATAATATATTTATAATTATATTAATTAGGAGGTAAGTACAGTGTAATTATAAACATGTGCAGCACCTCCCTCCTTCCCAAAAAGGAAAAGTGCAGTTCAGTTATTACAAGCAACAGCTGAAACGGACGGCACCGACTCCTCTTACTTTTTTTAAAAAAGGTTAAAAGTTAAAAATGCCAACAGAAAAGATATCTACACTATTTATATATATTGTAGTCAACGTCGACTCCTATCGCCTATAGTAATTAACAAAAAATATCAATGAAAAGCGAGACGTCTTTACAAAATAGGATTACATATTTTTAAAATAAATTTCTAATAGCAAAGTTAACAAGGAATGGTAATATTTTAAGTACCTACTACTAAAATTTAAAGATACAATAAACCACAGACAAATTAGCTCTTTTGATTTAATAAAAGTTACAATTAGGCAGTTTTTGAATCCATATTCAGCGATTTCATCACCTGATTTAGTCAAATTGGACGTAAAATCGGGTCAGGTGGCGCTGGCATAAATCATAACGATCTATAAAATTTTGTCTATGAATATCTATTTACGTTCCGAATTACGCACGCCCTTCACAATTATCAGGGATTTTCTTTGATAATAAGTAAAGTAATATCTCCCTTAAATAATTATGAAAATTAAATGTTTATTTTATTTTTAGTAATTAAAAATATTAAATTACGCTTTAAATATATTTATTTTTCGTATTTTATATTACTCATATAAGACGTAATATCATGCTAAGAAACACTGTAAATAGAAACGTTAGTTCAATCCAATGGCAGACTTGTCATGTAGTTTCCATTTACGGATTCTATAATTTTATTTTTAAGTACATAATTTAAATGAAACCGTGTGTGTAATAGTGTTGTTGTTTTGTACAGTATACGTTTGAGCGAAGTAATTATCATATACAAGATACTTATTATTTGTTGAAAGCATAACTGAAATCCGCGATTCATTATCTTAGAATCGATATAAATAAGAAAGTATTGTAATTTGCCGTGAACTGGTTATCTACCGTGTCAACAAAGTTATGAGATAACTAAAGGTAAGAAGTAACTATAGCTTGCCCGGTGTCCTGTGTTCGTCCATTGAGATTTTATTAGTAAACATATGTTATTGACGGTTTTCGCAAGTTACCTATCGGTGCTGTGATAATTCGTTACCTTAATGACTTCTCGAATGATAAACGACTTCTAAAAATAGGAGTTATTACGTGGAATAAACTGAGAACATGTTACAACATTTTTCTCATGTGGAATTCTGTATTTCATAGTAATAAAATTTATATATATGACCTTAATAACGAAGGATATTCTATCGCATCTTATATTATGTCAGTATTCTATTTTAAAAATACAAAAGTGTCTAATACATGTGAATGCCAAATTGTTGGCGTAGGTGCTATCAATTAATTATAAGATACAATAAAGATATTTCTAGGACAGTTAGTGCAATTAAGAATAAGACTTCAAGAAATAAGTTTAAATGTTGTGTTTAATGATAAGGATATGTTTAGCACTAAGTGAGCTAGCTCACAACAGGTGAGCTACCTCAATAGCTAATTTATCTGCTACATGAAAATACATTTTGGTCAAAGTTAGGATGGTTATGGATCTGATTTGTGTAGCTATTATTGAAATTTACAAAGGGATCAACAAAATTATTAGCTTGAACTAGAATAGTTAAAGATCTAATTGGTGTACTGCTCATGGAGATTTACAAAGAGATTATCCAAACTAATATTGTTATTGAAGTGCTGATTTGACTATTATAATAGATAGAATAGCATGTATGCAGTCAGTTTCTATGATAAAATGATAATTTTCAAGGGGAACAAACAATTCATGTAACATACAACAGTTAAAGAACATATGACTAATCTAAACAGAAATAAGCAATGTCTTAGATCTTATACACATCATTGTCTACCTGGGTCTAACCAATTCCTCATTGGGAGTGAATTTAAGCATTTTCTAGCTATGGATTTCCTTGATTTGTGACATCCCGAGGATGGACTTTGATACAAAATAAGTTAACATAACTAAATTATAATACAACTCAGTCATGTACTCATTATGATGTAGATATTATTCTAGTCGGTCTTTTTCGAATCAAGAACTGAAGTGGTGACTATTATTAGCATAGTTAATTGGATGACTCAATAAGATGACTCATTTACTTTGACTCAACAATCAACACAGGTTGTTGTGAAAAATATCTGTGTATGAACAAACTTTTAAAGTTCCAATCACAATAGCTTCAGAACTAACCATATCTATACTAATATATAAAGCTTAAGAGTTTGTTTGTTTGATTGTTTGAACGGGCTAATCTCCGAAACTACTGAACCGATTTGAAAAATTCTTTTAGTGTTACATAGTCCATTTATGGAGGAAGGCTATAGGCTATGTAACA
>DWJN01005019.1:0-11843 GCA_018248895.1 Carystus phorcus
GAAATTATTCGCTAATCAACGTTTCAGAAACTCGAATTGACTTCATAGAACTTTCACGTTAATATGCGTGTTATATATATGAACGAAATTTTGACAAACCTTTCAGAAACTGGCGGTAAGTCTCGCACTATATGGATCGGATTTTCCATCGGATCCACACAACCCTGAAAAGATATTTTCGATATCGAACGAACGTAGTGGAATAGCTTACTTCAGATTTGTTTAATTACGACATTCCCGCTCCATGTTCGAACAAATTGTTTCATCGGATAGCAATAAGTAATATTTTATCAATATTACCGTATCAAGGTATTTTCCGCCATTTGTGGTGGTGACGTTGTAACGATAATTTGTGTTGTAATTTAAGACCTATACATTTATATTAAAGTTGTTTCTTAGTTAACCTTTGCTACTATTACTAAACTATCAAAACAAATATTTTGACGCACCGCGTGACGTAATGGTCACCATGTCGGTTCGTAGGGTCCTGGATTCGATTCCCAGCGTGGTGGAAATTTGAATGATTAATTTAAATTTCTGTTCTCGGTCTGGATGTGTGTGTAAATGTCTTTCTGTATTGTCCATGGCACCAACGACACGAGGTATTCTAGTGTGGCGCTAAGAGTGTGTGGCGATATTTATTAATATTATTAATGGATAATTTAATATTCAATGGCTTTCTTTACGCCGTTAAGAACCCAGACATTCATGCACACTTACACACACGAACGTAAACACAAGCTTACAGAAATCAGTAACCCATTACTGTTCTATAAAAATAACATCCATAATAATAGCACATCTTTGCAGCTCGATTTTAGGTTAGCTTTAATTATAACGATCATAAACGTTATAAAGATACTGTATACGGGGTTACGGAGTTATAAAAGTGATATATGAGGTAGCGCCTTCCAGTAAATATCTATCTCGCTATAAATCTACTGACGGTCCGTCCATTCCGGCAGATTGGCTGCAGTTACCCTTGCACTTATTCCTCCAATCTCAGCCCCTCGGAAACCCTCGACCCCTAAACCCCCCTCGTTAACCCGGCCACTTCATTTGTTTGGATTTGCCAACTAGTAAGTGCATCGAACGGATATATTCAATCGATCGTGTACACTACGAAATTAAAACTAAAAGTTTTTAGCGACAGATGGCAGTGTGAGATAATTAGTCGTCTAAATTGAGTAACCTTAGTCACAGCAACGCGTGGCCGGGTCTGCAAGTTTTATATAACAAGTCTGCTGATTTTATAAAATCATCTGTTAAGGATAGTTCGAAGTTCAAATCACATTTAATTTAGACGCAATAAAAAATAAATTAAAAAGAAATAAAAAAAAAAACAATTGCGCATCTGCAAGTAACGACTTGTAAAATTTAGCTGAAGTTTTATTTTCTACTGCCTGAATTTCACTGAATCCCGCACATCATCGTTACGCAGGCATTCATTGTATTTAAATTTCAACAATTCGTATAAGTAAATAACTAGCTTTATAAATTAATCAATTTTAATAATTAATTTACACTTTTACCAATTAAAAAATATATTTTTGAGCACTGAAGATTATAAAGGTTAACAGCAATAATATTTGGTCATTGTCGCTCTTACAAACCAACATAATTATAGCCGTCACCAACACGTTGAAAGCCAAAACAGACTCGTGTCTAAACTTCAAGATAACCTACAAAAATTGTTCCATCGAAATTGATTTATTCAACGGTCTTCGTGAAGTAAGTTTATTATGGGCGAACTGATGAAAATCCTCCTAAAATTCACAGTGTCATCTCTAAGCGTAAGTGGCGTGAAATGGGATGCTATAATTGCTTCATATTTACGCCATCCGATCTCGCTTCGTGTGGAAAAATTGGCCAATTACACGGCAAAGTTTCGTAAGGTCACGTTGTAGGTAACTAATTGTACGTGGGTGAATGAGCTTTAAACAATTTCGTACAGGGTTGAAAATACGATTCGTGAAATCTTTAGTAAAATAATTTTTGACTGTATTTGATGTACACTACAAACTCCAATTCCGTGTCGGCGACCAAAGGCATCATAATCGCTGGCCTGCTTAGTGGTTGGGCCTTACATAAGGATTGTGCTTTCAGCCCATTAATGGCCCACTAACGAGCACGGGTCTCTTCTCATCACTGAGGTCTAGAGCATACTTCACCATACTACTCCAGCGCGGATTGGTGAAAGGGTTAGTAGCCAACCCAAATGTCGGAAGTTTTCATGCCGCCCGAGGGCTTCCGATATGGCTTGACGACAGTTATTTACGATAGCAACCAGGACCGACGGCTTAATGTGCCCTCCGAATCATTGACACGCTCAAGAATTTTTTGCCACTAGCAGTCACCCATTCAGGTACCGATTGCCCCCGTTGCTTAACTCTGTCGATCGCTTAGCATCGACGCAAGCCGCCGGACTATCAGCGCTCCAAACATACATAAGGTTTATGTATGTTTTATTATTTATATTATTATTGATATTATGGTCTCTCCGTGAAGCCCACGTAACTAGTTTACCACTCTCTAGCTTGCGTCAGATACAAACGATTCACCGTGTTCCGGCGGGAGACTTAAAAGCCAGTGTAACATTGCTTCTTTTATTTTCCGGCCAACACCACATAGGTGATACTTTTTGCTGCTCTTGGGCGACTGTAACCGCTTACCATCACGCATCTCCTTTGTTCATTTGTCGACAAAACACAAACATATTCAAATATAGCCATGACTATAAGGAGCTTTTCTTGTAAAGACTCAAAAAGGTATACATTTATAAATATTTTATTTCACTCTCTTTACCAGTTACGTGCAATTGTACCTCGGAGGAATATTGAGTTCGACATGGTACGGATGTTAAAGAAATTCTGTAAACGCTCCTATCATTCATAAGTGTTAAGGACGATTGTAGGAAACGGATCCCTTCCTATAACTGCCCTTACTGTCCCATGACTGCCATTCAAATGTACGCGTTTCCTACACATAACACAATGTTTATAACAAAGACTGCAAGCGTTTTTGTAACGCTGGCTGATAAAAGGTGGTTATTGAAAATGTCAAATATCACTTACATTTTAATCGTAGCGGGTACTCACGATCTCTGCATTTACCGATATTTCGACCCAGTTAAGTCAAGGCGAGACTGCGGTGGCGGGGACAAATATCGGTAAAAAAGCAGAGATCGTGAGTACCCGCTACAATTAAAATGTTGAGTCTCCGCGATGAAAAAAGTTTAAAACCAAATATCACACACATTTTTATATTTTTCATATAAACATATTCAAAATCATTTCTTTAGCTTTGTGAATCCAATATTAATCCTTTTTTGACAATAGAAAAAAAACAGTTTCCATTATAAATTATAAACTCGTAAGTTTAGAAAAGTTTGTTTTAATAAGAAACGTGATACTCTTGCCTGTTCTCGTCTATTTTTATAAATATTATGTTAAAAAAACTTAAACAAATCTAATGTTAATTAACATATTAGACATGACATATCAGAATTCAAGATAGCAAAATTTTTTGTAAGTTCTTTAGCTTCTACTAAATAAGGTTAATTTTAAAGTCTTGTCAAATAGTCTATTTGAATGATCCAAACATTTTATTCTACATTTATACATTCGTTAATTATACATTATATCTCATATGATATATATATATTCACAATACACAACAAATCAGTAGAATTATTGTGATAAAGAGTTAAATTCCTGTACAATAAAAAAAATTGGTCAAAAACCATTTTCTATCGGATTAAATCGTAAACCTAAACCAGTTTCGAATCTATTTATACACAAAATAAAATCCGTCCATCTTGTAGAAGTATAGTGAAAGGACACAAAGAAACTAATAACCAACAGTTTGTATAAAGATAGCGTTTATACGTAATATTCGTAAACAAATTTACCTCTTCAACGAAGTAAACTACGCACAGTAAAATTTTAATCTCGTTTAGCTCAGACGCACCTAATTACATTATCATTAGTTTCGCCGCGGCGCTTCGTTTATGGTTTTACAAACAGACGCAGACAGTTTATGTAATGTTTGAACATTTTCACGATGCTACGGATTCTTGATAAGGCAAGTATCCACTAAAGTGAGTAAAGAGTAAAAGTTTGCACCATTGCATCGATAGAAAATAAGGAAAACGTCGTAAGTGACTTTGGTGAAAATACGTTTTGTACATTATTAAAGTATGTATAAGGTAAAAAACATTTACACCAAATATATCACTTATATCGATGTCTACTTACCATCACTTAACACTTAACATTTGTTTTAAAAAGATACGTAAAAACATGAAATACTAAGAAAAACAATAAATTTACCATTACATGGTGTCGACGTCAAGAATTAACTTACACTAAATAAAAAAAATGAAATACAAATATACTGATTCTAGAAATATGTTAATCCGGTAATAAAATCGATATAAAATGTTCAATTCATCTAACATTCGAGCTTCGGCTAGTGAACGGATAGTACAGACAATAAACAGAGCAATTTGGACCATTCCCGTGTTTTTCGATTCCATTGCTGTCGTACACCCCTCGACGATAAACATCCATGCAGTGGATTAGGAAACTGGAAAGCAGTGGTTTGCAAATGGTCTCTTTCACACTCGATTTGGCAAGTAAATTGCGATTCGCCTACAAGTTTATGCAAGCCTGGTAGTGATTTAAACTGTAAGGTGATTCTTCTAAGAGCGTTGTAATCTTGGTATATATAGATTTACTTCCTTTCTGGATGTTATAGAGGTATTTGTTCGTTAAAAAGTTTTTTTTTTTTTTATATTAAAAACCTATACTTTTGTTAATAGAAAGATATTTATGAATAGTGAGTTAACTTTTTTGTATCATAAATACACAGAAAAATGTCTCTTCTCAGACATACACTTAACGAATATTAATGTATGTGTTAGAGTCAAAGATAAAATTCATTTGTTTTTCACCAATACAATGGACGATCCATGTGGCGTAAAGATGAATCCATGTCGCATCATCGTTCAAAGGGTCCTGTGTGTGTGTGTGTGTGTTAGTGTTTTGTCCATGGCACCCACAACACAGGGAATCCTTATGTGGGGCTACGAGTGTGTAGCGTTATTTATTTGTTTAATAGTTAACACATGCATTTAGCTGTTATTTCACAAGTCTAAAGATATACTACACACTGGATTTTGCTCGTAAATTGTTGCTAAGTTTATTGATAAGAATTTTGTAACGCCTTTATGAAGTTACTATAGAAAATAAATTCAATTTTCTTTCTTCGTCCACTTAAACTTCGACGGACATTTATGATAATTGCAGGTTTTGAACGCTATATAAATATATTAAGGAATGGCTTTGTTGCGTGTAGGTAATAAATTGACTATAATAAATATGTAAAAAAATTACATCTTACACAAGTTTTTACAAAAGTCGAAGTGTAGGTACACGATATAATGTATCTATCGAGCTTAAGTGCGCTTAGTAACATTAAAAAAATATTCAGTACCAATAACCTTGTGGAAATTACTCAATGTCTAGACAAGACGATTATGGGCTATTCTTCTCACTATAAAAGCAACGAATCAATAAGTTTTTACATTGTGTTACAACAACTTGAAACCCGGTGTATGGTCGAAATTCGTCCGTTGTATATGTGTCAACGCATTACTACACATTGACAATAAAAACGTAAACAATTAATGTGCCATATCTTTATTATGCCTGTATTTGGTTGTTATTTTATATTTCTTTTTATTAATTTCATATGCTTCTACTGTATATTATATAACAATTTTAGCGTTCTGCACTTCTACATATAAACTATAAGTGTGCCAAATTTCACACTTCTTTTCCGCGCAATATTCGTAAAAAGGGATCCAAAGTTTTTGCTTCACGTATTGTTATATAGATTATCAAGAATCCATTATTTTGACACTTTATTCTTCTTTAACTGCTTCTACGGTAGGATCCGCATTACTTAACAAAAAAATCTAATATTTATACGATACCAATATGTACCTTATAGCTACGGACACTTAGATCGCGATATCTTCTTGCCGTATTCTATCCCTTTCTCCTGTAGCTCTTTCTTTCGTATTAGCAATCTGTTTCCTTATTAACTTACCAATTCCACGCAAACAAAATTCCCACGACGTCTTGCTCTGCGCAAGACATTTCATTCGATAGACTCGGTTTTCTTTTCAATTCAAAGACAACTGCAAACAGAATCAGTGATTAAACCGAACGTTTGCCAAATAAAAAATTGCGATGTCTAGAACAAAGGGGAAGCTTCCGAAATCTCCATTCGTGAGGGTAAGACAAGGTCGAAGACACGATAACGCCGGCGGCAGGAGGGTTGAAAATCTAATTTGCAAATGCATTTCCTGCTTTCAGGTCTTAGTGACGTGAGCTCCGCCTTACATTTTTAAACAGCGCTCCAACCGAGATTCGAACACGTTTCTGTCTTCAGGTTGAAGAAACAGAAGGGCGAACGCTCCGGAACGGAAAATGGTCGTAATTGCTTTCGGGAGGGAAATAAACATTCTAAGGTCATTACGTGTGCTGTTATTTGGGATTTGGTGTTTTATTCGTATAGTTATAGATTTTGCTTTAAGATGATTGAAGAAGAAGATTGCTGCGTTAAGATCTTTATAAGACACCTTTCCGGAACCATTTTGGTAGATGAACAATATTTGACGTTGATAAGCGTATTTCTAGGTGCCAACATGAGATAAATGATTTGAGTTTGAAATTATATACTAGGTACTATAAAAAAGTATGTCAACCTAGCGTAAAACAAGAATTATGTAGAGTAAAGCAATCTTTCTGAGTATTTCTGTCTCAAATATAGAAATATATTGAATTGATCTAATAAAAATTTTGACAATATTATCTAATATTATATAAAATGTATATATTTAGGATACTTTGAATACGAGGAAATGGATGTATTCCCACGGGGTCTGAGACAAAATTTTTGTGTTGTTGAATTAAATATAAATATGTTAAATAATTGAACGGTATAAGGATAAAATGGGACATTACTGTATTCTGATACATAGATAGTGTATATATGACAAATATGTACATATATACGTACGCCTTCACTAAACGTTTTTGAAATTATCTTCTTTGTCCGCCAGTGTATATAGACTTTAAGCCGTTTGTTTTTAAAAAGTTATACAATTATAAAAGTGTATAGCTTTTTGTAACAATTTTATTTAAAATATCTTTTGATTTGAGAAAGTGACGTAATTATGAAAACTGCACTACGGCTCTGAGAGCTACAGAATTTAGATTTATATGAGGACGTTGTTTTTAAAAAGCTTTAAAATTATCTCAATACACTATTCACCCTTGACTTGAATACACATCTAGGAGTATCTGAACAAAAGTCAATTTCTCAGTAATAGAACTGTCCTTAAGTTACGTTGGAAGATAAAATAGCTCTATTTTTTATATTTTTATACAAAGCGGCGCTCGTTTCACACCTCATTTATAGTTTATCTGTGAACTAGAAAAAGAGATAAAAACTTTAATTTGCTTATTCATTTTTCCACGGTCGGTTACGCGCGAGGGGAAAGATGAGTGATTCAACTGAAAAACTGTACGTAAATATGGAACCGTAGTTAAAAAAATGCTGTATTTTTTTGTATATGGCCCGAGTTTAGTTTAATATGACATATTTTTTGTATACCTAGTTATAATAATAAATAAATAATAAAAATCATTTATTCGGAGGAAAACATACAGTAAATTTTTATAATTATGTGTATAGAGTTCATACTTCCCCCCGAAAAGGTCCATAACTCGGTTACACCGGTTTTCAGTTATGGCCTAGAGGGCAGCTGGTTCGACTGCTCGCTCGTCGGATATCAGTTCTATTTAATAGTTTTACTAATACTACGATTGTTCCAGTCGAACGACCAGCCCCAAGTGGACTTGAGCGCGTCTAACAACATGGTGAACCTGTACACGTGCTGGGACTCCGCCTCGGCGCTCTGCCGCCTGCTGACGTACGCCGCCTCCGACGGGGACTCGCAGCCGCCGTTCGACCGCTCGCGACACACCAGCATCTGTTCCGACCAGCCGCTTGAGCCGCTCGTTGGTATGTAGTGCTACCGAGCCTAGTGTCTACACTCGTTGGTTATAGTGCGACCAGTTAATTGGTGACACGACATCCGCTGTTTACTTTGCGTAGACGGATCTTTGACCAGCCGCTTGAGCCGCTCGTGGGTACGTAGTGATACCGAGACGAGTATCAACACTCGTTGGTTGTACTTCGACCAGTTAACGGTGACCCACGACATCCTTTGTTAACCTCGCATGGACTGACCTATTGCACTGGTGCTGAGGAATGGAAACAGTGGTATCCCTTGGCTTTTCAGTCCAGAGGGGACTCCAAATTTTTCCTAATTACATCCTATAAAAGCGAGGTCTCATTTAGTTTGTCAACCACGGGGATGTTTAGCCAAAAATCGTAAAATCGAATCAATATGACGATACACCATCAATATCGAGATTTCGAACATGATCCATACACACATGCATATACATGGCATCGCTATTAAAAAGACCAACATCAACACGAAGACCAATTGCAGACATATTTTTTTTATATACTTTGTCAATTTCAAAAGCGTCCAATAGCTACTATGCTGTCACTTTGTAGACTATTTGGACTTAGAATCAGTGAACGATATTGCCGCTACACATACAGGCTATCTCAATTAATTGCAAAAAAATTCCAGGTCTAGAAGACAGGCCTATAGAAGAAATAAGAGAATTGTCACCGAGCGAGATACAGCAAGTGAACGACCTCATGGCCGAAGCTATGAAAGAAAGCCCCAACACGACACGTAAGCACTTTATTTGCTATTAACAATAAAAAACCCCTTCACACATGTCATTCATAATTAGGAATTACACGAATGAATTTCCCCATCGCAATTCAAATATTGAACGTCCCGACGCACGGCGGGTATCCATCCCGTCGTTGTAAATATCGCTCCGGTACGAAAGAGGCCCTTTACCTTGTCATTTATAATGTGTACTGCGAAAGACTGGAAAAAATTACCGCATCGGTGTACCAGTTCGATTTTAATGTTGATGTCAACAGTGAATAGGCTTGTACTAAGTTAATATGCTTTATATCACCTTAGACTACATCGCCACTTACCATCGATGTCCAAATCCAAACTTATAATTGGAAAAATTTTCTGTCTGAATACATAACGCCAATCCATAGTAAAATTCCTTAACAGTGGAAGAAGACGAGTTACATAGTTCGACAGAGAAGGAAGGTGTGGAAGTATTCTTCTTCCCCGACGAAAACATGAAACAGAGGCTGCCTTCGGAGACCGTAGACGTAGACACGCAGCCCAGGAGTATGGAGGCTGAGGAGTTCCAGCCGAGCGCCGGCCTCGAGGAGAGCCAGGAGTCGAAGGTACCGATCGCCCAGGTCGCTAAGGATCTCGGCGATCCGACGTCTACACCTAAAACAACACCACGGAAAAATAAACGGAAAAAAGTAAGTTTCAAATCCAATAGATAGTTTTTTAAATATACTAAAACAACACTTAGCGAAAAAAGCACATATTCAAAACTACTTTTAAAATTTTTATTATCACGTATCAAGTAAATGTCTATAGCCTACATATAAACGTATTACATACGCACATACCGGGCGGTCATTGATAAATTAATATACGATGACGTATATACGTATATGTTCGTGTGTATGACGTATCTATGCGTACGACGTACACACGTGCACGTCCGTACGAATGACGTACGAGCGTGTATAAACGTGCCTATAACGTACACACGTATATGTACGAGCGTATGATATACACATACGTGCGTATAACGTACACACGTATATATACGAGCGTATAATGTACACACGTGTATGTACTTGCGTATTGACGGGTAATTTTAATTCAATACAAAGGTGAAATCTGGCGGCGACGGCAGCAACACCGACGACGAGTACTGCATAGTGGAGCAGACGCCGTACGGGCAGGACAACGAGATGGACGAGCCGGCGGTGACGTGGCTCGGGCCCGGCCCCGTCTACATGACCGACAACCACTTCACCGTGCCCGCCGCCAGGACCGACGTGCTCAAGGCGCCCAAGAGCTTCCCCATGCCTGTCCTCAGGTACTGCCTTCCTGGCTATCTGGGTTCCTGGGTTCCTGGACGATCTCATGGCGTAATGATCTCCACGCCAGACCGCCGTTCGAAGGGTCCTGGGTTCGATTCCCAGCGAGGGTGAAATTTGAATGATGAGTTTTAATTTCTAATCTCGGTCTGGGCGTGTGTTGTTGTCTGTGTTCTCCATGGCACCCACGACGTAATAAGGTATCCTAGTGTGAGACTATGAGTATGTGGCGTTAATTATTTATTTATTTTCATCATACGAATGGATATACATCGCGGGATAACAGATAATAGAGCGTAAATTAAAAGTTGTTTGATTACATTTACTTATTTTTACGCGGTATTAAAATCGCTAGCAATAGCTAGTATTAATAATAAATATATTAAATTTCATCTTAATCTCTTTAGTGATTCTATTTTAATACCATTTCTGAAAACTAACAAAAGTAATCGTTACATAAAGCCGCATAGTTTAAAGCCATTCATTGAACGGGAATATATAATTGTTTTCTTGTTATACACAGGTACACTTTATGCGAGATGAGTCTCACATGGCACATGTACGGCGGCACGGACTTCCGACAAGCCGGCGAGCCGCCGCCGCCCAAGAAGACTGTTACCATAGAGGGAGATGTCCGGAGCCAGGGGTCACCCACCTCTAATAAGTACGTAATTATACTACACTACAAACTCCTTTATTAACATTAAATATGTAATTTAAAAAATATGTATGCACGTAAATAAGCGTTATTGTATATTGGAAAATGTATCTCTCAATAACTTCTTAACAAATACTGATTATCTTTAGAGTTTATTTAATTTTTTTGATAAACACATAATATTACGAACTATATATGCACAAAACACGCTTATCTTCATACATTCGATTATCCGGATTTTCCATTAACCGAATGCCTAACCACAACAAGTAGTCCGGTTAATCAGGGTTCTACCTATTAATACCGTTATTAGGTAAATAAAATAGCATCATAATTCAGGCAAAATTAATGGTCATGTGTATAGAATTTATGAAATTAGTAATATTATATATCCAAACCGAATTAATATATGAACCAAATCTGGATTTAAAACGTTGGAAAGATTCCACACTGATTTGCATCTTTGTAATTTTATCGCTATTTTTATTGATTAGTGGGAGTGTAATTATTATACCCGGTTAGGGCCACGCCTAAAGTATTTTAAAAGTATATGATTTTTCATTTATGTATATAGTATGTAGCAAAGATATTTATTTAACTAGTAAATACTTTTTTTCGTGGTACTTACAACGTATTGACGACCCTATTTTGTTGATAACTTAACTTATAGGGATGTTAAAAGTATTAATCTATTATTATTATTCAATGTCCAATCTATATCTTATCAAGTTAGCTATCAGTCTCTTGTTTGCCGGGGGCTTGAGAGCTAGACCAACCATTCTTTTCTTTTTGATCAACAATGCATCGACCACATGCCATCAGGGTAGCTCGCCTGTTCATAACTATTCACATAGGCCGCGTTCCAGTAAGCGTTCACAACGATCTGATCGCTCATATCAGCGGTCCACATGACGACCGCGGTCGTTGTGGGCGAGACGAATACGTCACTCATAACGTCATAACAAACGCTCACCACGACCCATCTTATAAGGTGGGTCGTGGTGAGCGTTCCACTAGAGTTTATGACAGTAGC
>DWJN01005020.1:0-11842 GCA_018248895.1 Carystus phorcus
GTCTGGGTGTGTGTGTAATTGTCTATCTGTGTTGTCCATGGCACCCACGACACAGGGTATCCTAGTGTGGGGCTATGTGTGTGTTGCGTTATTTATTTATTTATGTTATGACGTAGGCGTTCACTGAGAAGGGATTTTGACATAGCGCAGGTAAAAGCTAGTTATAAATAGATTTTTGTCGTCTTAAATTGTAGCAATAAACAGATTTTTATTATTATAGCTTCCCTCAACCAAACCCATCTTCGTATCACGGATGGCCACTTCGATGCCATATGTTTATGTGTAAGTATATCTTGGTTCATACTGCACCCTCCGGCACGGGCCTGCTTTACCATGCAAATGGAGCGAGTTCTCGCTCCGAATGGAATTGTTATTTAGCTGTCAGAAACGCATAGGCCTTCGGCTTGCATCGTAAGTGTTCGATAAAGTTAGGCAATATTGAATGTGGCTTAGAAAGCTCGTTGGCACACTTCAAGATCAGTTTAGTGATTGCGGAGTGATAAAATAATCTAACGCAAACTTTTGAATAACAATTGATATAGACGAGGTGAGGAATATAAAGGTCATATACAAAGACAGCTAAGGATCGATCAGAATGGCGCAACTACAAGACAGTAGTGAACATCCAAAGGTTTTTTAATGGATGAAATTAAGTCATCGAATCGATTTACTCACCTTTGCTTTTAATTGAAACATCTTACAGCTTAGACTTTGGAATTTAAATAAATAGTCTTAAAATGAGTCAGCCCGATGGTAACATGTCATAGTCTCAAACTCAACATGTACCAACATGTTTTAGAACATGATACATGATTATAAACTTAAGTCATCGTGGATGAATTTTAAATAAATACTCACGATATGTGCGTCGATATAATGCTTGATCAATGATCTCGGGTCAGCACATCAGTATCCGGGGCAATAGTTTCCGCCAATTTCCGTCTGCTATCCACTCTATTGCTCCGCCATCGAATGTGCTCGCTCACTTGAATATTAAGGAGCGTAAATGACACTTTTTACTTTCAATTATAATGGGATATTGTTACTAAAATACTGATGATAGATGCTGAATATTTAACAGTTATAAGTTTATGTAACTAGCTGACAAACGAGTGGATGATATCATGGCAACATATGATCAAAATTCAACTTACCGATAGAGAGTAATAATGTAGATGAATACATTAATGATAACGACGAATGGCAATAAACAGCCAAAGCCAGTTCTACTAAAGTTAGTAATTGTAATATTAAAGGTTTTTTAATTGAAATTGGTGTAAGTATTGTTTAAAAGATGTGTCGAGAAGATTTCTACTCCGCCGTTTCTTCTCCTCCTTATAAGGCACCGTTTTGAAAACGCGGTAGATGCAAAATATTTGACGTTCGTAGTTGTATTTATAAATACCTACATTAAATAATTTGAGTTTGAGTTGTCACCGTCGCCCACTTCAGGAACACCAAAGTCATTACCCTAATTGTAAAACATGCCTATAGAATTGAAATTGAAGTTGAGCATAAATGTATTTTACTGTCCATAAAATAATTCTGTAGGTAAAGAAATTGATAGCCTTCCAAAGAACATCCCCGCTAAAGATTGGCTAGATAATAAAGAAGAGGGCGGAATAAGGCTAGATCAAACTTGCATGGCGCCATGCCAATTAAACATACGAACTTTTTGCTTTTCAAGTGCAAATTATTGCCCGAGCTCTGTAGCGAGACTGCTCGTGAAAGCTCCGCGAAGCTTTGAGTGTAAAGTTATAGTCGGATCCACTCGGAGCAGACGTCGAATTGAAAAGTTATTTTCATCAGATCCATAAGTTTTCGGAAGTAAAGCTGCGTAAAAATCTCGGAGCTCAGTAGTGCTAGTTTGAAAATTATTTCTCTTGTAGTAAACTTGGATTTTTTATATATTATTGTATTAATGCTGAGTGCAGAAAGTAATATTTTAATGCTAAAGATATGTAACTACTTCTAGTTGATGATTCAGCTTGTGACATTTGTGTGATAAATAAATGTTTAAGTTTGACTTGTGTAAATAATTTTTGACTCGAATGTTAGTAAGGCGGCATTAGTGTGTAAGCATTTTTAATGTCTATATTAGATACCTACATAATAAATTTGGTTAATAGACGAAAAAAATTTACGTTAGTTCATGACCAGTTCATCTTAATATGAACTAACCTCATAAATAGTGAGTTGATATGAATACAGGAAATAAATAATTAAAATCTACATTTGGATATGATGTGTGAAACACGAACATTTTGAATTTGAACTGAAATTTTGAGCACGAATATTTTGAATTTAGAACAAGGAACTTGAACTCGACACGAACATTGTGGAAACAATACGAGGCCAACAATACACGCATGCACGTTCATTGCAGATCGATCTTTGGTGCTGACTGCTGTTGAAACGGCCGATGTGTAAGCAATTTCAGTAACAATTTGACGAGACTGCATTGCAAAACGGACCCTATTCCATTCAACAAAAGTACAGTGTAAACTAATAGATGTTTGGTTAAAGCCGAGCCTTTCGGCATAAAATAAAAGAGCCATGTTAACGGATCGGAACGTAAAGTGATTTTTGTTTTATGATGCCAAAAATTTTTTAGCTTGTGCATTGTGGAGTTGGAGTGCTCTTTATTCATTCGCTGTTCTGGCGTATTTGGATCGTGACTAGCCAACAATTTCAATTCAAGATCCTTAAAGTGCTGCCACTGCTGGCAAACAATTGATTACTTAAATAATATTTCGCTAACAAACACGGCTATTTAACACCCACTACACCGTCTGAATAAATGGTAAATGTTTATACGTAATCAATAATGATACCGATACAATAATATGGTTTAGAGAGATTGAATTCATTAGATTCGACTTTATTGCCGATTCGATTTGGGAAATATAAGGTAACTGACAAACAAACAAACAAACAGAACCATGAAATGCCATAATAAACTTATATGTCAAGTTTATTAGATCCAGCCATAATAAAAACGAAGCAAAAGATAAAACAATATAAAAAACGTGAATTACAGTGATACAAATTAATTAAAATTAGGACATGTGATCATTTCCATAACAAATACATTTACAAAACACTAACAGGATTTATGACGTATCCAATTAAGCAACTACAGTACCAAGTTGAAAAACGATTGTTATCAGCATACAATACTCCGGCATGACTTACAGCGAAACTAGAGCCATTTGTCAGTGGCGCACACCAAATGCTCTTACCGATAGTGGTAACAGTACAGTGCATGATAACAACAGTTCATTATAATAACAGGTGCGACTGCGGTCGAATTGCTCCGGGGCTCGGACGTGCGTACTGCACGCGAGGTGCGGCGCAAGTGATGAGCAAGACGAACAGTATCATCCTTCCATCCCCATCCATTTTTGATATCGATAAACGCGTAGACCATCTGATAAAATACGTAGGGCCGCATGGACCGATTTTGAAGTAGCTAGCCGTCAAATGGGTTTGTTTACCTTATTGCAACGATAGTAAGTGGTCATCGTCGTTCCCAACTAACCAAACCATGCGAAGGCATGCGTTGTTGGTCAAGAGAGAAGAAGGAAAGAAAATATTTTATTATAGATTTAAGAAAGAGGATAGTCAGTACTCAAGTGAATTAAACTATTAAGTTACAAAGACATTACATAGAAGAAAAGGAAAAAAATATGCGAAAAACACTTCTCAAGTGAAATAACATGATTCTGAGTTTGAGTTAATTGGTGAGATATTCATTTATCAGGCGTGAAATGTCTTAAGAGATTCTGTTGTAGTGTTAAAGAGGTAGATACATATCTAGAATATCATTGACTATGTCACTGTCAACGTGATACATTGGTATTACAGATATGTCTCTGATTTTAATTACCTATCAGGTAGTATTTGTTAGTTTGATTAATGTTACCATAAATGCATGGGCGGGAGGATCGAACGTGTGATAATTTACTAGAAAATGTAGGGTTACGACGAATCAGGCTACTGAGACGCTTATTTTTAAAGACAGATTTAGAGCTAATTAATTATTAAAGAGTAGAAGGTAAAGGCCGGGAGTTCCTCACTTGGCCCAACATACACGCCTTAACGGGGTTTAACGCTGTTACATAGACAAAGTGGTTCTGGTTTATTTCACTTCACTTGGTCTTACGTAATCTGGATTCGCCGGATATCCCAGGGCGTTGAAACGATCTCTAATTTTCAGACTTGTCTGAACTCTTAAGTACCTACTTATTTGTTAAAAGTAATGGCCTAAAATTTGAGTAATGCTACCTAATTTACAACTTCAATGGTGTTGTCTCAAATTAGTTAAAGAATTAATTAAAGGGAAAACAGATGCATATTTTATATTAGACTATTTTGCTCGTACTATTCAGAAACATGTGTAAAGATGTACGTCCTAAGTCTGCTGTTATCTCAAAGTTTACTTTGTCACGTAGAAGTGGTACTTGAGCATATAAATCATGGAGGTAAGTAGGCACTGCAATCCTTGGGCATCTATAAGAGATACTTGATAATATACTTGAAGTCGATGACGTATCTGTCATCCTGATTGTTAATATGAGCTGGTCACCTGATAGTCATTAAGAAGGATTAGAACACTTATAATATTTCTATTTATGGGTGAAATAATCTCTAAATAATTTTAAGTCCAAGCCAAGTGTCTGCGTTTGTAATTTTGGACTATGTTTACCTATAAGAGGCGAGACACTGTCCCTTCCTTGTTGAAGGTTATTGGATTCTACTGAGTTCAATTCTCTCATTATTTGGGAATTGTATTCTGCTGGCTAGTTGGATAGAACTCTTCTTCTAGAATCAACCTTAGAATATTTTTCATGTGTTATAATCACCGTCCAATAATCTATTCCTTGTCTTCTTGCAATGAGCAATGGTAACTACTTATAATGAGCTAGGGTGTCGATTAAATAATAAAAACAGATACCATATAAGTGATCTTTCCTGAACAAGGTTTTGATCTAAGATCATAAATTATATTATCATGCATAAGATGTTTGGTAAATACCAATAACGTGACTGGGTATCGCGCGGATTCTTGTCAAGTAGCGCAAAGTGCTTCAAGTAATAAACATAGTTTGCGAACACTCACATGTTCACACCAACACACACATACACACGTGGTATCTGTTAGTGATATCTCAATTAACTGAACCTTTGTGAGTTTCAAGATGCTGGGGAGTTTGTAGGCGTTGTGAGGCCAAGACCATTGCATTGTAAATTGTTTGAAAAGCCGGCATTCGACCGCTATGGAGGGATCAAACTAATAGTTTTCACAACTATTGTCTGGTGGCCGCTGACCCGTACACTTAGGG
Organism: Carystus phorcus; assembly: GCA_018248895.1. Taxonomy (NCBI): domain Eukaryota; kingdom Metazoa; phylum Arthropoda; class Insecta; order Lepidoptera; family Hesperiidae; genus Carystus; species Carystus phorcus. The sequence continues at coordinate 5,346 of DWJN01005020.1, forward strand.
TTTCTGGATTGTTTATTAACTTAAATGAAAGAATTCAATAAGGTTTTGATACACAAAAGATGATTGATTTTTCGTTATTCAAAGGAAGTAGTTAAAATACACTAATATACACAAAGTGATAACTTAGAGGATGTTTCTTCATAAACTCCGTATGGCGCAATGGTTACTGTACTGGACTGTCAATCAAAGGATTTTGAGTTTGATTTCCAGCGAAGCAAACATTTATGACTTTACATTTCTCTTCTCTTTGCGAATGTCTGTGTTTTTGTATTATCTTAGAAACCCACGACACGGAAGCCTATTGTATTCTATAAGTATGCAGTTATCTACCAGGGACCACCATCCAGCGCATAAGGACGCTCCTGGCTTTCATGTACATACACCTTTACCACCTTAGTAGGGCTTCCTTTATTTTAGTTTTCTTTAAGTCGTATATAGTTAGTTTTTTTTAAGTCTAGTATAGGCACTAATTTGATATTTCTCCAATTTTCTTCGAATTTAAATCGTGTTTGTATCTTGATATTTTCGAAGTTAATTAAGTTGAATGTTTTCGTTATCATGGTATAATAAAGTAAATAAACGCTGTTCAATTTGTTTTGTGTTAATATAAAGTTTTCTAGTGTTAAATGTTGCGCAACATTGTTGTCTATGTGATCATGTTCCAAAGAAGCTTATCGCTAATTTAATAATAATGGCTTTCCGTAAAGTACCTTCAGCTATTAGAACCAGTAGTTTCTTGGGGCCTTTTAGCCTGTAGATAATGATTTTAAAATGCGTTTGCTGCAGATGTTTTGCAAATTATCGCAGTTCTATATACTTAGTTGTCATAATGATGATTGAATCAATTACTCCAGCGTTAGAGACATTTAAAGGCAATTGTCTTTACACTTTGTCACGGCGAGTAACTAAGTATTTACCGACTCGCCGTCACTCCAACCGAAATTTGCTTAAAGGTTACAGTTGATCTTAGTGGTAGCGAGCATTATTAGAAACTCTAATAACACACATGGGTGTAGCAATTAAGTTGTGAATGTGGTACAAAGGTCAGTAAACTTAGCAGAGATTGACTCGCCTGTTTTTTTAGAATGGCTCACCATGAGCAAATATTTGGGATTGGGTTCGAAATAATTTAACTTAACTCTCCTGGTATTGGGAGATAGAAGAAATTCAGGAAATCTGTTTGCCTCTTGTATCCTTAATAATGTAGTTAGAAACTGAGGATGATCTATTGAAATATTTAATCAAAGACGTACACAGACATACATATTTTGTTCGTTCATCTATTTTTCAATATGCCACTGAACTTAGCTTTAACGTCTGTGAGATTTTTTTGAAATAAGAACGAAAATTGTCTTACTGATCACGAACCTTATACATATTAATATACGAGTATATGCGAAAGTCTCTTTGTTTTTTGTTCGTTTGTATTTCTTTCACATTAAACATTATCAACGGATCGATGTGATTTAGTATGGAGATAGTTGAAGAACACGAAAATGCCATAGGCTCCTTTCTATCCCGGAAAAATATCTCACATTCACGGGAAAATACGGTTCATTCAAAACAATCAAATAAGCGCTATATACAGCCTTATGACATAACAGTATGATACTCTGAATTTGTTCTCACACTCATAAACATAAATGAAATGATATTCAAAAAATGAAATGATATTCAAGTTGATTTAAATGTACACAAAGTAAAATATAAGTAGGAACATTCTGAAGCGAAGCAAGGGCGGTTGCCAGTTTTCTTAATAAAATCTTTAATTATACGAGTACCTTTATATCAAACATTTTAACGAGATATTAAAATACTATTTTCGGTCATCTATCACTAGTTAACAAACTAATATTCCACCGTCACGAAACTTGTTACGTGGACCTTTAATATGAGAAACATGTTAATTTTTCTACAACAAGATAAGAGTTAACAAATGGCCTTTCTAGCCTTACTAAACGACAGTATATTAAAACTGCGTACAGTTAAATTGTAAACATTTCACATTTACATTTTTGCGCCTCGAGCAGATGCTTTCAATTTATATGAGTGTTCCTTTCCAGCTGTCCTTTATTAAAAAGAAAGTTATATTCTGCAGGTATTTCGAAGTGGCTTCCCTAGCAACGATGCGCTGTTTATTACCTATAAATAGTTGTACTGAGGCACGGAACCAAACGGTCTTTAATATGATAATACGGTGATATCATTCGATATTGTGAAATTGAAATTTTGAGTATTATAATATTTTACTTCAATCATTAGTTCGCGGTCTTATATGAGAAATCCAATACTCCATGACCAAAACCGAGAGTCTCAATTATTTAACGATGATTCGAGTCCATTTTGGCCGTATCCAAAGGTTTACGTGACTTTGATATTAAGAATGCGTATTAATCTTAATTACTGTAAGAAATCCAAACTTTTTAAGGAATAGAATTCCTACTGTCACGGGTGGCATGAATGGTACAAAAAATACGTCACTGATCCACCTCGATTCCAGAGAAAATATATCTGTTAGACAAATATCTACTCCGAAAATCAATGCTAGAATTCTTTGTTTCGCATTGTCACTACCAAATCTGCTACGAATACATATGTAAGTATAATAAAAAGGAACTACCGACTTGGTATAAATGTACTATCCAACACAAAAAGTATTTTTTTAATTCGAACCAGTAGTTCTTGAGATTAATGTGTTCAACCAAACAAATGAATAAACTCTTCAGCTTTATAATATTAGTATGGATTGCATGCATCCCTAATTTTCCAAGTTATGTTCGTATTAAAAAATCATGATCTTTTGCTTACTCGTTAAGAAAATTAAGGTACTTTAACATCCAATATAGTTCTTAACGCTCGCTTAGTCCTTCTACATGTTATTAATATCCTTTAATTATGAATACATTTAAAGTCTTGATATTGAATTCGGGTAGCAAAAAGGTATTCTCCATAAAATTCCAACCGCGTCCGATAACTCGGCCGATCACATGCAATCGATATAAACCCTGGGTCTATGACTTCAAGCAGAGCGGAGGAGTCAGATGTATACAAAATATAGCTTTATTGTTAATCGAGATCGTTTGAGCATTGTAATTAATGTATTCTAATGTTGGCCATCGCTTTCGTGCCCTCTCGATGCTTCGATATTTATAAGGAGCTTACTCACTGGTTCTGTATGGTACGAGCCTTTAATATTAAATTATTATTCTGGACTCCAACTTTATTAGAGGGAATTCTTGACACATTAATTTAGTTCTTCATTTAGTCCCATCTTCCATCTAAGGTTATGGCCAAATCAATTGAGCTCGGTAATACCATGTGATTTTTCATCATTGACTTCAAATTGTGCTCAAAGTACCTTGTCTAATAGGTAATACGTTTCAATGAATCAAATTTCTAAGACATTGAAAATTACGTTACTAATTTAGTTAAATATATATTACTAGTAGGCCTGGTGAACTTCGTATCACCTTGGAATATTTATCCCGTTTATGTCACATTTCTTATTGACACTCAGCTACTATTGGTTATAGCGTTACGTTACCTATAGCCTTTCTCCGTAAATGGACTATCCAACACAGAAATAATTTTTCAATTGGAAACAGTAGTTCCAAGATCAGTGCGTTCAAACAAACAAACTCTTCTTCTTATAGATTATTAATTCCTTAATATTATTACTGGTATTATTTGATGATCGATGATGACGATCAGCTTTCCGTGAAGCCTGGCTAGATACCTTCCTCTCACTTAAGTCAGCCGCCAAGTGACTCACGATTGGGAGATTAAGAACCAGTACTTTCTTTCCCTCTTCTGTTCTTTTCCGACAACGTACCACTGATGCCTTTGGTGTCGCTGATGTCCATGGGTGACGGTGACCTTTTACCAACTGGTTCGTCAGCTCATTTATCGTCCACTTACATAAAAAGGGATGTGTGAGAATAACAAAGAACTAATAACTAACGAAGGAACTCACCAGAACACCACTTCTAACTCATGAAAGAAAATATCTAGGCCGTAGACTTCATGGCAATATAGCATGCAAAATACAGTGAAATATAGAAATACGAATACAAACAACAGAACATCATAACTAACTTATCTAGATCGTTCCACCTGAGCCAGAACTATCAAGTTTTGACAAATGCATCGCAACTAACTGCACGCCGTGTTTACTCCATCCATCACATACGTCGATATGCGTCCAAAGTACTGTTCCGCTCCAACAACTAGATTACGAGCGATCAAACTAATATTCTGTTATTTTTGGATAGAATTGTATGTATATGTAGATGTAAATTGCTTTTTAAGCTTATTTCTTTTGAAGATCCTGTTGTTGGTGAGACCAGTGAAATGCCGTAATCAAAATTTTCTTTCGGGGGGATTTTTGTTTTTGGAGATGAACCCTGGTCATCCTGCTCTTTATTTTTTTAAGAATCATTGTGGGGATTTGAACCCAAAACCTCCCTGGCTTTGGCTTTGCTCCTATAGGGGTATGGGTCTCAGGTTGAATACCCGGTTGGAGCAGGCAATCGAGGCAAAATATTTTTCGGATTGTGGCTGTTACTTGTTCTTAGACAAGATATAGATATATTGAGTTATATATAGGTATATACAAAGATTGAGTTCAACTGAACTTCTCTATTCAATAATGAAAAAATATGACAGTTCTGCTTTCGCAGGTCACTGGTTAAAACTTAATCCCGAGTCAGACAGATACTGAAATGGTTATTTGTTGTGCAATTGCTAACCATAACCAACCGTCATGGGTAATTATTTTTCACGTTACTAACCGACAGAAGAATACAGGGACGGCCAAAAGCTAAATGGCGGTATATATTTACAAACAGGTGTGGACCAAATTGGTCTCAACTGACTTTAGACAGATCCAAATGGAACGAAAGTTACGGAGAAGAAACTATTTTTTTAATCACAGCTAATGAAAACTCTCCTTAACATGAGACCAATTAAATTAATCGCAGTACTTTTTTAACAGACTTGAATTAAATATCTCAGCAATTAGAACATATAAGGCTGTAAGCACACGTGTATAGTTGGAGATCACAATCGGTGTGTTAATTAGTATGACATTAGTCACTCCGCCCACTAACGAACTTCATTGTTGGTCTACCCCCTGCTTCCACCGCAAAGCAATGATAAGAAATACCACATCCCATGTTAGCATATGCATATAGCATATTAGTGGCCGCCCGCGACTTCGTCCGCGTGGAAACCCTTTATCATAACGTAACATTATTGTCAAAATAAGAAATACGGTAACTGTGTGTGCCAAATGCCCTTTATGTGTGTGCCAAATTTCATGAAAATCGGTGCGGCAGTTTTTGCGTGAAGGAGTAACAAACAGATAGACAGACAGACAGACGGACGGACGGAAGGACGGACGGACGGACAGACAGACAGACAGACAGACAAACATACAAACTTTTGCTTTCTTCTCCTCTTTATAAGACACCCTTCCGAAACGGTGGTAGATGCAAAATATTTGACGTTTCATAAGTGTATTTATAAACACCTACATAAAATAAATGATTTGAGTTTCAGTTTGTAGTTAGCTACATTTTACTTCTACCATAATACATGTGGATAACTCATAACACACATAATTACAAAGAGGGTTATTTGGAAAAGCAATAGATTCATAAGAATGACTTAAGAATTTTTATTTATGTTGGTTTCGCTAATCTCAGACATCATCGTAGACTCGACGCAATCCTGACTGTTTTGTGTCACGTGACCGATGTTTAATTTTTGGATAAAGTGCTTGTTATTTTCAAGTTATTTGATTGTAAATAAAAGTTAGAATAAAAGAATAAAAGTCCTTTTTTATGATTCATAAAGTGCAGAGATGTCTATAATACTTTATTTTTAATAGCGTCAAATACCCCGTTGTGTGGGTGTATGCGTGTGATCTGAGTATACGCATGTGTGTCTCATAAACAAAAAATAGTGAGTAAAAATATTTAGGTAATACTTTGTACAATGTCAAAATGACTCATCTATGGTTTTCAGCCGAATTAATTCAAGTTAACACTATCTATTATGCCCTCCTCATGTCTCATAACCCTTCTCACTTATCTAGTATTTTCAGTAACACAAGGGTCGCCCATTACTATACAAACACGTCTCGTATTATGTAATAAAGGGCAATTATGGAGATTCGGGGACAAACTGGAATCAACTAACTCGTTCCTAAAAAATCATAAAATATACCATACTCAAGTTTCGATCCTAACTATCACAGCGCTCTTATACACCAGACAATAAAGCTCATTTTCAATTTGGGTCACGGCAAAATAGAATTGTGTCGACAAATTTACGTTTGCAGCTGACAAAATATATTTGATGTTTCGTTGTAATAAAATAGGGTCGTCCGCGTGGTTCGCGTGCCGAGAGCGAACTGCCGCTAGGCATGGGCAAAAAATATCGATATATCGAAATATCGATATTTTTTTCAGAAAATATCGATATAAATCAGCGAT
>DWJN01005021.1:0-11840 GCA_018248895.1 Carystus phorcus
CCATGAGGGGGCTACGGAGTAAGGGGTGCGGGGCGCTCCGCCCCCCGAGAGGGTCGTCGGTACGGGCGGCGCGGGCGCAGCGAAATGGCTTTCAGCATCGGCAGCCATTGCTGTGTGCTGTTGTGGAAAGTTGAAGTCCAATGTTCCATCCATGCTTAGTTCGTGCTTTATCACCTGTTAAAAAAGTCATCAAGTTAAGAAGGAAATTAAAATAAAAGAAAGTTTAAATTATGCACACAAATTTGAAAATGTCTGAAAAAATGCGTTTTGAAATACTATTGACATTGTTTCTAAATGCACTCGTTAAAAACATAAATGCTTATACATATAGATGCTTTATGTAAACATTTGATTGCTTACCAAGTTTTAATGTATATGTATTATTAACGTTAAAATTCAATTTAAAAAATCTATTTCAATGTGGTCCTACCCGTAACTTAAATTTTTATTACTCTAAATTTGACCCAAAGTGACACAATAAAATCCCAGTAGTTCACATTGAACATCGCTAATTTTTAATGTGTTTAAAGAAAATGAAAATTGATAACATTTACCTCTTCAACATTACAATCGAAGCTGTGTTTTTCGAATGACTCAAACGTTTCTATATTCAAGTCTTCCGCGAGTCCCGTGTTGAGCGCCCCCATGATCTGCCCCATGACTGTGGTCGGAGCCATTCCTCCCGTCTGCATCATCATACCACCGTTCATCAGCGCCGCGTCGGATGTCGTCACCATATGTGTCTGTCTGTTTTCTGCCATAATAATAATTAAGATTTAATTAATGCGTAGTAAATACTCAGTCAACCCCCTGTATAAAAATGCTGTCACCCTTGATCACCAATGTAACTATTATTATAATAAACAAATATCACAGATTCCACAATCATTGTGCACCTCACTACAACAACTAGCGTGCACCTGAATGTCTCTCGACTTTATCTTCATGGAAATACACAGAAAATATATGTGCGTGAGGATCGTCTTAACAGTTCTTATTAGTGTGAAAAATCTACTGTAATTGGCATGCAAAATCGTAAGATATACCTAAACTTCACAATATCATTGTAACACGTTAATGAAAGTATGAATACGAATACGATTAGTAGAAATTAAATAATGAACATAATATATACAAACAACAAGAATTTGATTGTTAATCACCTGTTTGCATGATATCAGCTGGATCAGCAGGTGGCGGTGGTCTGACGAAGTGGTCGAGTGCGTGATGGTGTGGTTGGATAGGGTGCGCAGGGTGAGCTGGGTTGGAGAACAGAGATGCACACGTACAGCCACCGTGAGGGTGACGAGGACAGGCGCCGTATTGATATCGATAACTCCCGCCCGAGGACGAAGACGATGTCGTTGGTACGTACCTGAAGGACATACTCAACTAAGATGGAATATTTACAACTACAACTTAGAAAACATTGATCGGCATCGATATTTTATGTACTTCACAGCAAACATAGATAATATTATTATATCTCGAATATATTCTGCATAATCAAGTAAAATTTTCGGAGACGTTAAGGCATCGATAAATTTTACCGAGAGTAATGGCTGGAATAAAGAAATGAATTTGATTGTGAATTCTAAATATAGGAAACTACAAAAATCTAAGCAAGCTTTCTAAGGCAAGCCATTACGACTTAGCGCCAGTATAAGAAATCAGTGGCATATTAAATGTATTCTATTAAAAATTCAAGGACTGATTCTATTGCTTTTAACTACGATCAAGTTAAATGAGCAAACAATCAGTCCTTGTATTTAGTGAATCTGAACTAATATCTTACGTATTCAGGAATGGATCAGCTCCTTGAAGCTTCATAGAATCCGCGAGGCTTCCTGCAAGTTGTTCTTCTTGAGCGTAGTCCACTTGCGAGAAATCTGCTGTTGACGAAAAGTCCCCTCCCGGATTGTACTCTGACACCCAATCTGGTTCCGTATTAATCAGGGACGGGATCGGTGACAGGCACTCTGATGCCCAGTCTGGTTCCGTCTTTATCAGGGATGGAATCGGTGAGAGGCGCCCAGTCGATGACGCATTCGATGAAGCCCTCTGGCGGAATTCCGGCGACAACTGAAAACTGCTGCTACGCCAAAGCGAACAAGCGTCAAAAACAAATTATATGACAAATGTCACGAAAAATGTGACCTCTGTTACAACAAAATTTACAAGGCCGCATGATTCATAGACATCTAATTAGCAAATAATGAAAATTCTGAGCAGAAATAAAACAGCTAGGTCAACTAGTAAATTATCTTTGAACAGTCTTAAACATGGAGTGTAATGGGAAGCATGCAAATCTAATGCCCCTATGAAGGCTAGCTAACACATAAAGTCTGAATATTAAATGAAGCGATCATCATAACGGGTTAAATGGTCAGCGTAGAAATATTTTTACTACCGCACGTTATGACAAAAAAATAATATTTTATACGACTAGTAGTAGGGGCTACTCCTTCCACTGGGGACGCAAACTGTACAATATAAACGTCAATTATGTCAATAATCTGGACAGATATGCGGCAATAAAAATGTTAAATATCGTCGAAATGACGAGATTCAGCATCCGCATAACTCATCATCTAATGGTTGTGAATGATTTAAAACCTTTTATCTCAAAGTAACAGTGTTCCCATAACTCAATTTTATTAGCTTGGTCAACGAAGCTTTACGCCCATAGTTTCATTATAAAGTGGATGTTTCATGGATGCCGCACTTTCTGTCGTAAAATTTCAATACTTTGAAGGAACTAACATTACTTCAACGAGATATTGTTGGATATTTGTGGTTTTGGCACAACTCGCAATTGCATTACCCGTATAGGTAAATTATTATGCCTTTAAAGTCGAATTAGTATCGCGTCCCACGACAGTCATCTCCGTTAACATTATTGGCTATGTGCCACATTTTTGCAGAGTTTTATACATCTGTGGCTTTAATATTCCTTTATCATTCGAAGCAACTAGTCGAGCGTCTAATAATAATCTGGTTTCTCTATTGCAAACTAATGTTTGTTATTGCAAAATGTATAACGTTTTGGCTACTTCCTATTAGGTCAACTATATGATGGCGTTTAGTAGAATATATATTTTATTAAGTCCAATAAATTACCTATGTAATGGTGAGTCTGGAAAATTGTCGAAGCTTTCGGAAACAGAACTGCTTGGACTGGGAGTAGCATCAGCGGTAACACCATTCTTTAATGCTTCGGCCTGTTTATAAAAAACATTTTTATTAATATGTCATGTTCTCACTATCACTTTGGGTTGACTGCCAGAGAACGCCAATAGGATGCTACAATAAAAAATAAATGAATATATTAGTCATTATATTATATTACTATCAAGTTTAAACCTATATCGCACTGTAATCGTAACTTATCCTTTCCATAACCGAATTGAACATATTTTATTCTATTTTTATCACCTTTATGTACAATGACTTCAAAATTTCTTATTAACCAATAATTCATTATGAGATGGTAGCTACCATTTGAGCACCATGTGTGATTACTAAAATTCCTTTCGAAATTCGATTCTTATTACCTGAAATTAACTATATTATAAACATAAATCTAATTGAATTCGGTATAATAACAGGCCGTTACGACCACCACGACATTGATTTTGAGTATTGCCATTGAGAAACTCATGAACAGCTGACGCCATTGACAATGGCTATTTACATTGACGTATTCGCTTGAATGTACAACGTACGTTCCGTCAATATACCAACATATTAATTTTATTTACACAGCTTGGTAATAACTGTCATAGGCAGGTACCATGTAGACGGCAATTTGTAGCTTTTCCCTGACTGTTCTAGTTCTTAATTTACGAAGTCTCGCAGGTATCGGAGACGTCAGCTTAAAACAGTTTATTTCTAAATGAACCAAATTCTCATTCTCCTCCAACATTAAATCCCAATCCCTTTACAAAGCTCTTTACATAATAACTCTAAAACATAACTGTCTTATTGACAATTTGCGCGGTTAGAGCGATTTCCTCACGACAACACCAAAGCAAATGACGATTCTAATATGCAGTTGTTAAATAATATGTAATTGGACTCCAAAATCTAGTCATTAATTTTTTTTATTTATTACAAGTTAATGCTTGACATCAACTCCACGTGTTGGTAAGTGGTATGTCTAAGATGGTGGACGCATTAACTTAGTAAAAGCCTATTCACTCTCTTCTTAAAGACTCCCACATATACATTTTGAACTTCGAAATTATTTTAAAATGAACAAGGTACTATAGTACCTTTTTCTTTACCCTTCCTCTTCGCTTCTCGCCTTTCGATGTTTCCATTGAGAGTGCGCGTCGCCGTACCGACTTGCCAGGCTTGGCGTCTGGGTTGATCATCCACCAGGACGACTTGCCCGTACCCTCATTCTGAACCCGCATGAACCGGTTGTGGAGAGACAGGTTATGCCGGATCGAGTTCTGCAAGAGAAATTATCGTTGAACGTTTCGGTCGATAAAATATGGCTTCGTGGCGACATTGATTCCGTTTATTTATTATAATTGCCGTTTTCAACGTGCAGTTACATTGAATTTTATAATGAACTCCACGTCTTGCACGTCATGCGTAATTTCAATAATATCGTAATATACATAGAGTGATAGATCGGTATTATAATTGATATTCCTTTATTAATGGTAAGTTACATAAAAAACAAAAAAAAAATCTAAATTAACTCTTAAACCATGACTCAAAAAAACAAATTTACTGATAAATTAAAATATACTTTTCTACTGTATACCTAATGGATTTTGGAAATTGGTTTGTTTTATTGGAGTCAATGCTAGAATAACCATAGCCGAATTAGTTATCTCGAAAGGAATAGCGTAGGTACATTAAAAAGACCTAAGATTAAACATACCTCTTTTTTAGATCTCTATTAAAAACGAACTAATTACTATTCTGCATTTTCCTTATATCTGATTAAACTAAAGTCACTTATTATTTAACTCACTCTCCACTCACATTATAATTATTAATTATACTAACAACAATTCATATCCGTACTAACGCGTGTTTCTTTTTCATTATAACTATACAATAGTTCGATTAAACATTATTTCCTGTTATACGTAGTTAATGCTATTGAATTTTTATATTTATTATTTTTTTGTAGTAGTAGTAAGTGCCAATTGTAGTTTAATACGCGTGATCATAAGTGGGTGATTGGACGACATTGTACATGTAGTAATTTTACTACGCAGCAATAGTAATATTCATTGGTATGCGAGGCGAAGTGGCTAGAATCGATCTATAAATAGATAGCAATAAAGCGTAGGACCATGGTCATATCAGAATTGAGACAGTTACTACAAAAAATCTTTTAATTTCGACCATCGCTGAAAGTTAGTGCAATAACGTATCCTATCTCACACCGGCAATAAAGTCCCTCGCAACTTTTTCCTACTATAAGAATAAAAGCAACCACAGCAACGAATGAAGTTTAGCAATAAAAAGAGTCTATAAATAATATCTGTGTGCCCAGAGAAATTCCACTTACTCCAACAGTTCCGTCTATGTGAATATGCGAATTTTTCCACTAAATCATAAAACTATGAAAAAATACACACGTTTGCGAGTGGAAATTTCAACGGTTTTCACGGATAATTTAACAGGAATGTTATCTATCCGAAGCTCTCGATTGGGAATTCGGATGCATAAATTACGGATCCTCTGCAGATTTCGTAAATCACACGTATTTCACATAGGTGTCGAGTGAATGTGACTTCTCATACAGTTTATAGGTGAACGACAAGCGATGAACGAGGTGGAACATTTTGGGATTGGCGTTGGTTTAAATTAAAACAAATTACTCAATGTGAATTTGTAACTTGCGTATTATTACACCGTATTACCTTAACCAAGATTTAAAGTAATGCTTCTTTTTGAAAAATGCATAGATTAATAGTTACTATTTCACCAATTGCATATTGATATTGAACATTCGTTATCCTAAGGTGCGTTGCAGTGAAAGGATCCAAAAGATGGCGTTGTAAGGTTCTTAATTACATTTTTTGTTTAAATTATATTCAAGTGTATTTAACTAGCCGACTAAAGATCAGAGCAGCCATATTTTGGTAAGATGTCACCGTCGCTAAGTACACCAAAGGCATCAACCACTGAAGCCGGCCAACAAACAGGTGAGAAAAAGAAAGAAATAAATAACTAGGTATCTATTATATTTTCCCTTGTTTATATTGAAGCATTCTAACATTGCTAACAATTTAACATATATAACAGTCAAACTATACACATATTAATAGATTGTTTCAAAAGAATATGATTTTTTATTCATGTTAATACATTTCGTTGTTGGAGAAAGAACCTAAACGTAATATTTTTTGAAGTGTATTTTGAACTTATATTACGGACGCACTTTTAAAATGCAATCGTATATTTAAAGTGTATTTATAGTATTTTACATTGTTATAAAATACAAAAACCGTGATTACCCGTTTGCATTTGAAATGTTTGTAATATAGGTTTAATGACGATAATAGTGGCTCCAGCTGATTAAAAAAAACATATTTTTTTATCACAGGACGAGTATGAAATAAGAATATAATATTGATAACACAAATACTATATCCATAGACATAATATCCATAGACAGTTTACGCTATCCATATCAGTCTTACTTGCCATACACTTATCACCATCTTATTACCATTATTTATGCAGTGCCCTCTTTTTCTATGGAAAATTTTAGATACATCGACAGATTCGACTTTCAAACTAAGCCTCATGAATATCACGGTGTCGCCGCATTTGGATTTTTTAACATCGATCTACCTATAATACGTTAAGACATTATAAGACTTATTCAAAAAGAAGCTCTAACGCCACTTAGTAGAGTTTAATTTACATTATGATCGATGTTCACTTACGTCTTTTTTGATCGTAATTTACGTTCTGAAATTCATTTTGTTAAAATCGGTATTTGTATGAGATGCAATAATACACAGGTTTGTGGCTTTTTTCGACTTGTGTTATTACGTCTCAGTTTCTGTATACATTCACGAGAGACGCGAAGACTGATCTTTTATAATAAATACGTATGAGTTTGTACTACACGTGTGCGTGTTTTGATACTATTGATCAACGTTGTTGTAAATTCATATCCATTTGTTTAAGTTGAGGTTGCAAGAGATTTTGTATAAATATGTTGAGAACATTCGTAAATGCCTTTCAATTTGTGTTACAATTAGTGGTCTCCCTTTTTTATGACAATCTTTCTTCTCATTTCTTTCTCGACTGGCAACGTGTCGGTTATACATTTGGTATTACTTCCATACGATTGACTGCTTAGTATTTTAAGACATCATATTAAATTTAAGGACCATGCAAAGTCCACAATTTTTAAGAGGGAAATAATAATACTCTTAGATACATTTTAATACTTTGAAACCTTATCTATGTATATTTCTTTCTCCTTTATCTACTTAAAGAATGAAAATAATACCGTTTAAGAATTTATGGAAAAGGGATTGCTTATGTTAAAATTATGGTTACCAACAGGTCCAAGTATGGTTACCAATAAATAACAAGATATTTTTAGTCTTAGAACTTAGATACAACGTGAAAGCACTGAGGAGTTAATAAAATTTCAATATTACCCAGTAATAACACCCACTACCCACGTAAACGTATAGAAAAAATCAATAAAACAAAAGCACAAGAACCAGTATTAGATGTTAATGGCTAAGATAAAGCTTGTCGCCACAATATTACCCAAGAAGAATTAGATGTTGGTAATGTAACAATTGAGTTGGTACATAAATCCAGTAAATGTGGGCAAGTCGCGCGATTTGTCAAGCGTGAACACGCGCAACAAATGGCCTGTCGACGGCTTGATGGATCTGTCGCCAGGAGCCCTCACCGAGAATTTCTCGACTCTATTAACTCTAGTACTAAAGCGATCTTATTCGAATGCTTTTGGTTGCATAAATTTCTCTTTTTATGGCGCACTGTCAGTCTGTTCTCGAACAACTTAGGAGTGTTGAGCTAATTTAATATCACACCAGTACTTTGCCAAAAGTTCAGAAATGAGCAGATGCTGAATCGAGCAATATGTACATGGTACAGGGACAATTACTGTGAAACATTTCGGCTTGTAAAAAATATGAGAAATTACAGAATTAAAAGGAAAATCTAATTTTATTAAATCGACACTTTGATCTAGAATTCAACATTACGAGTACTCCATTGTACGTAGAACCCTGAATCGAAAAGGGTTGAATCAAAAACTAAAACAGTGAGGATAGTAGGGCCAGACCTAGTAGCAATAAACCAAGTAGGCCGTAATACGAAAACGTTAGTGAAAAACGGGTTCAAAATAGGAAATGTACGAGTACAGCCAAATACACAAATATGAAACGTTATACTCGTGTATGCAGTAAATAACAGCTACAAACTAATAAACCTCCAGTCATTTTGCCTCCCACACACAATCTAAGTAATTGGATGAATTTATCGAATAGTTATTTCTCTTTTAACGAAGTCCCGAATTGATTCATAGACTGGAATGTTACCTGATTTATTCCCAGTGATATAATTTATTGATTTACGAATATAGGTTGGCGACATCTTATCCAATGGTTAAATCAAACCATCAACGATGGGCGGCATGCGATGTTTTTAAAATAGTTATTTATCTTTCATGTTTGTTTTTGTTTAGCTAATACGATTATTTTAAACAACTTTTTTAATCTGCTACACCGCTTCGTTATTTTATGTTAAAACATAACAGTTGTACCTGTTTGAATTGTTGTAATTGTTTGAAGGTGCGCAAAATCTATATGACATACAAGTAAAGTCATTAACATTTTTGTTACCCTTAATTAAGCAGTTTAAAATTTGTTTTACGGTTCAAAATTTTGTATACTTATTTATTGAATTGCAATGCGACAATATTATAACAAAATAAACAAGGTTATTTTTAAAAAGGGTTGCCTTATTTTCTAAAATTGTTACAAACTACATTAATACTTGATAACAATGGGTTTTCGCAAATACTTCAAATATTAATCATTTTTATATTTTTATAATATATGTTTAAATATGGTTTAAATTTACTCGTTTTCTGTTTACGATGTAACAAGGTGCTAAAATCTAATTTTCTGCTACTGTAAGATCACGCACGTAATACCTACGTAGGTTTCCCGCGTAATTTACCTGTTTTTTTTTTAGGCCGCATATATTGTGGTTCATACGGTCGTATTTCTCTACACTTCAGTGAAGATTGAACGGGTATGCGCTGCTTTATAGACCAAGATTTATGTAATCTGGATGTGTCCTTACAAGATACAGATTTTTTACATCACACGATAAAAAAAAATGACAGAATTTGAAATTTACAGTTATTAAAAACGTAGTATTATAATATAGTATAGTGGCGTAAGAAATATTATGACGTGGTCTTTTAATTTTAGTGCTAGATAGGTCAAATATTACAAATATAATCACACGTATAAAAACAGGTAGTCAATAAAAAGTGAAGCCTTTACCTATTACGGGATATTTTTACACTCTTTTATCTCTTACAACTTAAATAATTTATTTAACACAGTTTTAACATTAAGGCCGCCTTTTGTACCACTTTGTGTTAAGTATAAAAAGTTTAAATAAATAAACTTAAAACACGAGTATACGTATCCCTATACACGTATACGCGTATACGCGCATATGTATTCGTGTGAACATACCTTCAATATTTTCACGTAATGCGTGTGATTTTAGTTTGTAATTTTATCAACACTGTACTTAAGATTATTAATTAGAATTTTTATTTTCTATTAACACGTATTCCTATCCAGCATGACTGTATAAGGAAGTCGGGGGAAGAGAATGCGAGACATCGTACTTAGAATTTTGTCTACGGTAGGAACGGTGGCGCCAGTGCGACCCTTATGGGGTGAATTAACCGTCTACGCCCCTCGTGCTCAAGTAACGGCCCGCGTATTTATTTACATTTAATAAATTTAATATAAATCAATATATTGATAACAAAATCGGTTGGCTAATGAGAAAACCAGTTGTCAAGTTGTCAAAGATTATAATAGATTAATTTATGGCGCAATGGTCCTCATGTCACCTCCGTTTAAATGATCCTGGGTTCGATTCACAGCAAATCTAAATTTGAATGATGAGTTTAAATTTCTGTTCACGGTCCTTGTCTTTGTGTTGTCCATTGCACGTCCATATGTCGTGACATAGGGAATCCTACTATGGGGCTATGAGTGTACCGTTATTTATTTATAGATTAATTTTAACTTAAAAGTGTATTCAAGATATTAAACATATGAAAATTATCAAAAGACAATTTTCAATTATATTTTGTCTTGAGATGAAGAGTCATCAGAGATGACTATTTTGTACGAACAAATGATCAATTTTATAATTCTATTAAAGATGGACGTTAGGAGAGAAACTACAAAAAATGACAGTATACAACTTAACGACACGTGCGACGGTATAAAGCGGGCCGCGAGATGAACAAGTTGATGATCGCTGTCCTAGCCATCCCCTTTAATGCTCCACCGACTTAAATTTGTCGAATTTCCACCGCTATAGTATCGCGTTACGCAATCTTCGAATCGAATGGCTTATGATTTCCGCAGTTTATGGCCCTAGTGAAACAATTCCTGTGAATGGGTTGACAGGGCTGATACTGATCTGGGTTGAATCTGAACAAATCTCAGCAACGATAGCTAAGATCGCGTAAGACTTAATAAGTAACTACGTGTCTTTAAGTCTTCAAGAGGATAGAGTCATAATATTCTATTCTATTTCTATTCTGACTCTTCTATTATGACCTCTTGAAGACTTAAAGATACGTAATATTCTATTATGACTTTCTAATAAGAATCCTAAGTTAGTGCGTCCACCATATTGGACATCTTCACCATTCACCATCAGGTGGGTTGACGTCAAAGATTGACTTATCTAAGGTAAAAAAAAGTGAAAATTCCTTACCTTTTTTGCCATTAGATTCTCGTATTATATATGTATAGGTATACTACTTATTTTTGGTCAGAATGTTTTTTTTTATTCACAATAAGCTAATCTTTCATAATTACGTCCTGATAGAGAGGTGAAAATAAAGTCAAGAATCCCACAATAGAAAAAAAAAAAAACAAAAAAAAAAGAAAAATAAAAAAAAAACCGACCAAAATTATTCAACTCCTATTTATGTTATATTTGATAACCGAATTCTTTTTCAGTCATATCTTACGCGAGAACATTTAAGAAATTTTAATTTAAAGAATTTAAATATTTGTTATTAAACACTTCCGAGTTTTACCGATGCAATCAAATTATAATTTTAGTTTAATACGAAATAACTATAAAATCATTGAATATTTTTTGTATAAAAACTAGTTGACCCAGAAGACGTTATTCCGCAACACATATAACCGATTTGAATTAAAAAAAAACACTAAATCTTCAGTGAAGCCCATCACAATATAATCCTGAAAACGGCATTCAAATCGGGTAAACCGTTTCCGACATTAGCCTGCACAAAAATACAGACATATAAAAAGCATTGTTTTGAGTTCTCTTACATATGTAAAGGCCCTCTTTATGAATTATTTAAAAATTATATTTGCCATGTACAGAAAGCGATCACTTACAGTTTTATGTCTTATCTTAATATACATAAAGTATGTGTCACGGTGTATATCCGCGATAGACTCCTAAACTACTTAACCGATTTATACAAATTTAGCACACCGTGTGCAGTTTGATCCAACTTGAAAGATAGGATAGCTTACATCCCAATTTATAGTCGCAATATTATTTTA
>DWJN01005022.1:0-11840 GCA_018248895.1 Carystus phorcus
CGTTTTTGCAATATTTTTTATTGCTGCTCCTCTCCTATTCATCTTAGTGTGATGTTCTATAGCCTATAGCCTTCCTCTACAAATGGACTACCTTACACTAAAATATTTTTCAAATCGGTCAAGTAGTTCCCGAGATTAGCCCGTTCAAACAATCAAACAAACAAACAAACAAACTCTTCAGCTTTTTAAATTAGTATAGAGTATAGATTTAAATAATTGCATCTAAATCTTTTTATAAGCGTAAGTGCACACCTGTGCATCGAAGCGAAGAGGGAATATTAACTTTAAATAAAACGAAAAATATGCACCAATCATTTATTTGTAAATATACATCTGATAAGATATTATTTAACCCCTTATCATTAATTGGTCAGTCCACTCACAACTCAAGGCCTAATTACTTTAACTAATTACCCACTCATTTAAAAATGTTTTATTAAAAAAAACTAGTAGGTACCAATTTAGCAACCATTATGAAAAATATGTGCCACATTTAAATGATAATAAATAGGATCAATCAAAATATCTGTCACATGGTATGTCGTTTTAAATTAGTAAATTCGATATGGACAAAGTCAAAATAAAAGGGTAGTTTTAGTAAACATTTTTGATTAAATTGCGTAACGTAAATGTTATCAAAAAAATCAATCATTATCTTTTTAATTACCTACAGGTACATTTTATGTAAATAATTGAAAATTTGCCGTGTGGCCGTGTAATTTAACTTAATGGGTAAGTACTTACAATTTGCTTAAATTTTTAAATGTGCAATTGTCCGGGAAATAAGTTTATAATACTGTTTTAAAGTTTGCAAAACGTAATCTACTTTAATTTTTTTCCAGATCATTACAATCACATTAAGGGCAAATCACACATCATCAATCAATCTAACCTAATTGTATACCTAATGACTATAAAATTAAATTTAAGTACATACTTAACCTGTTAATTCAAGCGATGTGTTTATAACAATAACAGAATTACATTGTGGAGTGTAGAAGCAAGTAAGCTTACATTTTTGGACAATATAAAGTAATCTCCGCTCAATATATATTTTTAACTTTATTTCAAACACGTTAAAGTCGAATTTCTATCGAACATTATAATACCAATACCCTAACGTCACGAAGTATGCACTGACCCAAAAATAAAATCAAATCAAATTAGTCATATTTACTTTAGTGTTCAAATGCCAAATGTAAAGTAACCAAATGACTATTTCGTATTTTTATTCATAAAATAATCTTAATTCTTGAATAACAATGATTAGTAAATACTATCACTTTTGTTAGTAAGTAGTACATACTATTTCAAGTTTAGAACATGTCACTGGCTCTCTGATCACTGTCTAAATTTACAATGCCAAGTCTTATTCTTTAGTACATTTATAACTTATTTAAGGGCAAAAGAAATTTAGAATATTTACGCAAGAAATTATAGCTGCGATTCAAATAAGATTACACAATAAATGGTAGGGCTAATAAAATAAATAATATCATTACGCAAGCAGATTATCAAATGACTCGACGTCCTTACGATCTTAAGAGAAGTCAATTACAATATACAAGATTAAAAGAAAATAATTGCACTACAATTATCATCATTCATCATTACAGCATCCATTTCGTGATTATAAAATTGTTACATTGTTGTTGTAATAAAAATTCACCGCTAATTATTATACTCGTAAACATTGACTGAAATAAATTATTTAATAACCTCAAGGAAACGAAGAGTGACATTAGTTAAATATATGTATCTGTTTATATCTGTCAGTGATATCGTAGTTACTAAAGGTATAAACATTGATTCTTTTTTCGTTTAACGATGATCAACATCTTTATCAGTTATAATTTAAAAAAAAATTGATCCGTTGAAAAACTTTTTTGCAACTTTTTTTGCTTCAAAATCATGAAGTTAAATTATCGGTCATAAATAAAAATAGACTAAGTACTCTTTATTATTTGAACTTTTTTTGAACACTTGATGCAATATTTAAGCTACAAATCTGTTAGGTTATTAAAACTTGTGGAATAGTGTAGTAAATGTTCACAGACACGAAACTGACTAACTTATTATTGTTTAAAATTAATCTGAATTAGTGTACGATATTTTAAGTGAAAATATCACAGAATATATCATCAGAATAATTTTAAACAATACATATCAATCAAACAATCAGTACCACTGATAATTATTGTTTTTACAGAACGTTGAAGTACGTATACCATGAGGAGGTAGTGTGTATACCAACTTTGTCGTAAATAAACAAACTTCAGGTCAGATACATTTCTTTACAACGTGAAGCCGTCAAATATGGTCCGTCATAAAACTACTATAATAACAGTGACGGCACGAGTAAATCGCAAACCGAACGGCCATCTTCAATTGTATCGTGCGACACCATCGTTGCTTAACATTAAGATTAATATTTTTCACCTTGTCTCGACAAAACCTCACGTTCAAAAACCACTAATTTTTCGACGAATAAATACTAATAATTCCGCACCAGACGTAAATAACCTAAGAAATCGAAAGTGCACTTTTTCCGGGCATCCACGTTTAAGTTTCATCTGTAAATTCTGATTTTATGTTAATAAATACTTTTTTATCTGAATGTATATTAATTTGCTTTGAGTTCTCAGATCACTATGAATGAAACAATACTAATACCTATTATGGATTAAAAAAACAATGCAATTAGACTTATCAACTTATTCACGCCTGGTACGGAATTAACGGGATCTCAATAAACCTATCCTAGCTTAAACTTCAAATCAGTTCTCATTCATACCCCTAAATCGTTCAATATCGTACAGTACAAGATAAAACGCGGACTGGGTACAATCACTAATAAAAGTGCAACAATCAATTACTCACAACACTCACACACACGTGATTCAAAAACATTCAAACGGTGGCAAGTGAAAATTTAATATCACTATATCAATACTTATATTACTAATATCATAAGATTAACACTTATTCTATGTCAATTTAAAAATGCCAAAATAAATTTAACAATTCTATCGTTAAAACGGATATCAAACCACCTTGTTTTTTTAGGTTTCATGCCCTGAAATTCAATTAATTAAAATACCGAAACTGAAATTTGAACAATAGTAATTGAAAAGGTATTTAAACTATGCAACGACAAAACATGACAAAAATGTTTCATTTATTCTTAATATTAAATTACTAAATTTAAGCCCAAAAAACAAGGTGGTTTAATTCAATATCTGGGTGTAAATGTATGTACCACAAATGTAAATTAGATTAGAAAATGTATTACAATAATTTAATCAGATCAATATTTTATATTAGTTATTCATTGTTAGGGTCACAAATTTATCATCTATCTTTTGATTAAAATGGAATTACGCTTTTTTAGTTATTTTAAGTAAATGTTTTTGTTGTTTTTGTCACATACTACTTATTATATAAAACATGACTTTTACCCACAAATGAAAAATATCTTTCACTTACATTTGTGGTGCTTATACAATATCCATGTGTATATAATGGCGTCAATATTAATTTTATATTTTATTACAGTATGTATTTTCAAAAAGATATCTTTTTAAGAATACATATTTTGGCAACTGCGAAAACTACATATAGAAGAGATAAGAGACACTCGAAATTTATAAAATATATCACTTTTCAGCCAAATTTATAATTTGTGCAAGTTCAAAAATATTTTTGAAATTTTATAGTCTTACTAAATGACTAATGCTAATTACATTTACTTTTACTATATTCTATTCAAATGATGAATATGAAAAAAGTGTTTTTTTTTTTTTTAATATTGCAATATTGTAAACACAACACATTGTAAAATAATAGCATGGCAAGGTAATACGGAATATAAAAAATACGAGGAACATAATTCGACTAACTAAAATGTACTATCTAATACTGAAAATACTTATTGGATTTAATTCGATTCAATTATATATGTATATAATTAGTGAGTAATTACACTTAGTGATTACTATTGAAAAAATATTTACTGTTTGAATATATTAGCTTATTGACGTTAAAAACTTCAAAGGCAATATTTAATTATAGATCACAACAAAATTAATACTACCTCTTTCAGAGGATGAATGACAATAAATCATTATTTGTGGTATTTAAAAAGTAAGGTTTTAAACAACTGATATTGAAACATCTAAGTTACACTAAAGTATAGTTCAAATACTGATATTGTGTGCTTTTAATATAGCTCAAAGTATGGCCATAATACTTATTAAAAGAATCGCGACTTAAATATTTTCCTTCCTTCCTTCAAATTTTTTCATTTCCCTATAAATCTTTTGCAAATTTAAAGTTTATCAAACAAAGAAATGTTTCAATCTTGGCTAGGTATTTGTACACTATCTCAAAAATTCGAGAAAGGACTCAAGAATTTGAAAAAAAAATACTTAACATTCATTTAGACATGCACTTTTTTGGTACAAAATAAATTTAGATCAACTGTTTTCAACATCTTTCATTATGGCGGAACAACTGATTTAGACAGTCTATGGATAAAATGAAGTCGCCATTATCTGTCAGCTGTCAATGCTGTCATAATATTTTTTTGATAGATCCAGACTCCAGTGAAATCCAGTCTGTCTTACGTTAGTCGTTCGAACGTTAATGATCACTGTCAACTGATTGACATAGTTCAATATTTGAATTGTCAAAATGACATATCATCACCGCCATTTTAATTTTCTAGCATATTGTGTTGCAATTCTAACTTAAAATTCTTGTTTTTTACCAATAATCCTAGTCGCATATAATAAAATGCTTTGTAAAACAGTTCTATACTATATTTGCATTTTCTTTCAAACACCTGGCCCAAGGTTTATACATTTTGAAACATCTCCTTTATCAGCATTATCACATATTACACCGTTGTCATTTTCTTTTAAATTTGAATGCTTCTCTAATTTGATGTATATCAAACAAGTCCAAACAAGTTCCTCTCACCTATAAATAAACGACCCTGACTTTTTTTTCAATTAACCCAATATTAATTCTCCCAACCTAATAACTCAATATTAACCCTTTTAACCCAATATTAATTCTCACTGTAAAAATCTAAATGTTACAGAATTTCCAATATGTCCGCTTACACTCCAAAGCACAATGGCTCATTAGGAGTTAATAAATTCAACAAAACTCACCAAATCATACTCATTAAGTGTTTTCCGTTTCGACTAGAGCGGCTTGAGACAGAGATATCTGTTGAGATCTGGGTAGCGGTTTGACTAGGAACATTTTGATACACGGGGCCAGTAAATACAAAAGCACTGCCCCTGCTATTATCGATATGACACACAAGGTCCATTGCGCCACTTTGATTGACACAGCCAAATCGGGCACTGGTTCTGTCAACTGACATAAAGTCAGTAAAGATGACGACGTGTTGTAAGGCCCCGACACACGAGCTTTTGGCCCGCAATTCGAAGGTTGCCACGAAATCCAACTAGCTGATCTATTGAACAGTATCTGTAATGGAAAATATATGAATTAGGTGTATGTGTATTTTTAGAATTCATGCTGAAGATTCTTACTTTTACTTTTGGCGGCTAATTTATTTACCACATTCATAAATCATCGTCACAGTCCACAATAAACGTAATAAGATCGATGACGTGTTGCTGTCATAAACTTTGTATCTTCGAGCCAGAGACAGTTTTTATTTATTGGATTACCTTACATTAGAAACATTAAACAATATGTAAAAGTCCCGAAAGCGTCGGGTCTACGATGACGTCATTTGGCGGTAAATATCAGTTCGCGCACTACGATAATTTATATTTCACAATGAAATGACGTCATCGAAGGCATTAGACGCCATATTGCTAATAGTAGTTTGGCGGGTTAATTAAATAATGAATTTGTATTTTGAATTTTAAGGCAAATACATAATTCAGAATTAAAAATAACAACTTGTAGATTGTTTAGCTTTTAATCAATAACGTTAAATAGGTTTCAACCTGTTCAATAGCGTATTGCCTATGGTTATACATATATATAATTGCTCTAACAAATTATAGGTAATCATAGCGTGTTTTGTTTCACACCATTTAAAAGAGGAAATAGAAGTAGGAAATATACGGAATATGCTTTTACCAAGTCCAACATGTTAGACTTCGTCACAACTTACCATCAGGTTGGTTGACGACAAACATTACCTTATCTATAAGGTAAAAAAATAAGAAATACTTGTAATACACCTCACCTGTAACCCTTCCATTGCTGTGTACCCTAACACGGTCTCCTTCCCACCCGCCTCCAGTCCCAGCTTGTAGCAAAACTCCGAGAGGGTACCACTTTCTCTACTATTGTAACGCGCTGTGACTACACGCATGAAATTCTGCAAAAAATTGTGTGATTATCGAATCGTATTTATAAGAAACAGTAAATTATATAGATAGATATCATCAAAATCATCACAGCCCATTGTAGTGTCCTGTGTACGTATGGTATTCACTCAAGAGACACCCAGGGTTACACCTGTATCACTACAATACACAATACGAGTGCGGACGCACGTCTAACCCGTACCGAGTGCTCTAAGCGACTGACAGTAATTGACAGTGTCTGTCAGTGTATGTGAGACAATATTAAGTATCTACTAAATAGATACAAACAGTTCAGCCATATAACCCTACTTTTAATAACTTATTAAATATCAAATGATATAAAACATAGTGAAATCTAAAAAAAATTTAGTTAAATAACTATTACCTTATTAAAAAACCATAATTAACAATACTTTCTTATATTTGGGTCACTTCATATGAAATGGTCCGGATTGCGTTGGGTTTAATATGACGTCACTTGCATGTAAACATCTGGTCGCCGACACTACTTTATTTTCACGGAGCCAATAAAACGCTATAATGCTCGCAATAACGTTTTGGCGGGTAATTCTAATTTTAATTTTTAATGCAAATATATATCAGAATTAAAATATTAACTTTTTGAAGGTTCTTTCTAGTCAGGTTTCTACTAAATAATTTTATATGTTTAAAAATGTTGTCCAATACGGTATTACCAGAAGGTTATTACTTTATTACAGGTTAATAATATATGGTGGACGACCATACTTCAGCATCAACGACTCTCGTTTTTTGATTAACAAAGATAATAATGTTA
The DNA here is from genome assembly GCA_018248895.1 of Carystus phorcus. Lineage (NCBI taxonomy): Eukaryota > Metazoa > Arthropoda > Insecta > Lepidoptera > Hesperiidae > Carystus > Carystus phorcus. Next base: position 7,159 of record DWJN01005022.1, read on the forward strand.
ATATGTAAATGTAAAAAAAGGTAATATGTAATAACAATAAAAGAAACAAACCTGTGGTGGTATCTCCAGAGTGAAATACTGATTGTCAACTTCAACACTGAGAAGGTCAATCGCGAGCCACGGAAGTGACCATTCCTGAGGCTCCGGCCAACACGCGGCCTGAAAAAATATATATATATATTATTTTAATGGAGAAGACGGCGCAAAGCTTCTGAACAGATGGCGTTACTAGAGCGTAGCGTTGACTAGAGTTTGAGTTAACCGTAAGGTTCTGTTTTAAATTTTCAGGATTAAAGTATATGTTCAGTCTTATAATATGTTTTGAAGCATATGTTTTTTTAATTTTTTTATACATGTTTCAACTACTTTTTTATGTAATTTTTTTGAAAACAAGTGATATCAATATTTCTAAATATATATAAATGCTAAATGACGTCTCATATATGGTACAACGGAGGTAATATAAATTTTGTACTATAATACAAGACAAATGTCATAGTTGTTGAAGTTTCAAGTTAACTGTGATGGTGAATGTCATAACATTATGGGCCATAGCCCATAATAAAATATATGTATATGCCCATGTTTAGAATACTTAAATATTTCCATACAATGGCTGGTGTATAGAAGTACAATGCCTACCTCACCATGATACCAAAACTCGTCTAAAATTAACATGTTTGATGTCTGTGCTGCATTCCTTAACTGATCCACAACCTGGAAAAAAATATATTATTATTATAATTATATTATTCAGAAGTAACTTATTAAGAACTCTTTGTGTGAAAAAATATTCATGAATAGCTTATTAACAACAATTTTTGTGAAGCAATTGATATGTGAGAATATTTAATATTGAATAACATTACAACATAAAAAAAATACAGATATTATAATTTCTTTGCAATTATACATGTTGTCTATCTCGAAAGCACACATAATTACAAATAATCTCAATAATTATAATAATATAAATGTTTTTTTAAATAAATGATTTGATTTAATTCGCCAACTTTTATAATTCTACTGCTGGACAAAGGCTTTCCTTAACTTTGTGTCAGGTCCTACTGAGTAGCATGTCTTTGTCGGCAGCTTCTTACCCTTATTTTTACCCAGGATTAATTTTTACTTCGATAAATTTAATTAATATTTTTAAAATAAATATGCACATTAGTAAAAGCCTTTATAAGAGAACACTTCTCCAACAATTAGTTTAATAATTAATAACAAACTTTTATTTACAACAATTAAAATTAACAACTTTAAACCTACATAATCATGGATATTAAATATTTGAAATGCAAATGGGTACTCACAATTCTTTTATACCACTTACAATCATTTGGCTTATTTATCAGTTAGTTACATAAAATAATACATTATTATCTTTATCATCGTCATCATGATCCATGATCAAAGACCCATATAACCCATTTGCATGAAAAAAATTTAAAGTAGTCTGTTACCTGTCTAAACAGCACATCGGGCAGCCGGATATTGGTTGTTCCACTGTCCACTATGCTTTTCTCCTCATTAAGCTTTAAGCACATGTCCTTATCAATATCTTGAACACTTTTATTGACAGTAATACCCTGGATTTTTGTAACATTACTGATTTCATCACCAGTGTTGTTGCTTACTTCTGGTCTAGAGGAATTTAGCAATCTCACTGATAGAACACCTATTTCATACCAACGCTTCCGAAGTATGGGCGTACGAAACATTGGACCTTCAAATTTTGCATGATCATCTAAAAAGGAACGATAAAACATAGTTAGAATGATGGGTAAAATAAACAACAAGCATACACCAAAATTAGAAAGGCGGCGCAAAGCTCTGAGTAGATGGCATCACTCGAGTTTACGACAACTGTATACATTCCTTCAGCCCATTAATGGCCAATGGGCCCAGGAGTGCCTGGGCAAGGGTCACTGAGGAGGATTAGAGCATACTCCACCCCGCTGCTCCAATTTGGATTGGTGGAGGGGTTAGTGGCCAACCCAAGTGTCGGGAGTTTTTTGCCGTCCGACAGCTTAACGTGCCTCCCGAAGCACGGAAACACTCAAGAGATGTTTGCCACTAGCGGTCACCCATCCAGGTACCGACCGCGCCCGCAGTAGCTTAACTCTGTCAATCGCATAGAATCTGGACGCGTGTCCAAAACAAATTAATGTTTTGTTGGATGAATATTTTTTATGTTAGAAACATAATTCCACTTCTTTAATTTTTAACATTCAAATGCCCTAAAAGGGCTGATTTTGTTGACATCAAATGAAATTTGCAATTGTCTTTCCTATTGCAATGTGCTTCGCCACATTGCTTGTACTCTAGGTGAAGGGCAAAGGAATGGAAATTGGTGCCTTTCGCCATCTCACTCTATATCTTCACTTACCATAAGGCAAAGCACTAAATTATAAAGTTATAAGATATATTTATGTTCAAGATAATCAATTACCAAGCATTTCCAAGTTTCCATAATGAGTGGCATTAGTTGAACTTTCAGTCCCACAAAGTTTTAACTGAAAAGACATTGGTTGATTCATAGCATGTTCAACCGAATCCAACCATGAGCCGACAACAACATTCTCACCCCATGCACCAACCGGAAGATAGGCCAGGCCTAAGAGACCCTGAAAAAATTATTATTTATATTTCCTATTTAGATATCAGAGAATACAAAACAATCATATCCTCTTCGATTAAATATACTGCAAGATTTATAAATCCCAGCTAGATTACCTTAAGTCCACAATTAAATCTATTCTACTTTCAAACTTTTTGGGCATTTTAGCTCTTAACTGTTCAAACAATTTAAGGAATTTGGTAAACACATAATTATGACTAACACATACACATACCTATTGTAAATCTTATGCTTAGACGCAAACAAAGCCATCATTATTATTTACTGTTAAATACTATAGAAAAGTTAACAAGTATATATTTATTGTTTTAAGACCTACACACATAAAAGCCATGTATAGGGTAACCATTATATTACACATAGGTATTTTTTACAGACGTATTAGTCAGTCATTACAAATCATTGTTTTATGGAAAGTCATGTGGATTACACATTGTCCATTTGTTTGAATTGGAATTTTCCATTATACCTCTTTCTCATGAGAGAATAAAACTTCAATAACTTAGTTGCTTCTATGTTTTGTGTGTAAGCTGAAAAATTTATGTAATCTTAAATTTATTACAATTAAATCCCTTACATACCTGCCATCCGGATCCATTCATAAAAAACTTGTGGCTCTTGGTGATGAGAGCTACATCACACCTAACTTCAGGTATGGAAGGTAAGGATGGAAACTGCACCAGATCAGATACCAGCCGTCCAATCCAGGTTCCTTGTGAATATTTAGCTTGGACCTGAAAGGTTGTATTTAAACAAGTGATCAAATCATGAGAACACACTTTTTATATATAAATTTATGTTTAAATGTATTTAAATGCTTTTTAGTATGTGTTTCAAGACTCATGTGACACAATAGTTACCATACAGCTGCCCAAAGGGTCTTGACTTTGATTTCTAGATGGACAAATATTTGAATGATGAGTTTAAATATCTGTTTTAGCCTCATATGTGTCCTTGCCTTTGTGTGTTGTTCACATGATAGAGATAATTGTAGTAAAGCGCTATAAATGTGTAGCATTATTTATTATATCACTTATTTATATTAACCAACAAATGAGCTGAAGAGTTACCTGATACTTGTTAGTAAGTTGTTAGTTGTTGTATGTGTTTGTTAGTTACCTGATTGTAAGTACCATACACCATCACATATCAGACTGTAGCTAGTATTGGCCACTATTCTTTTAATTTTATACAGCCTTAGTAAGTAATTATGATTGTAATAAATAGCAATTGTCACTTACCTCTTTCCCACTATTGAAAAGGCTAGTTGAGTTTTCTGAATGGAAAAACTTATCACTGTCCTTTCGGGAATATGATGCAATAGCCAAAGTTGTGCTACCAGTGTCTACTAACACATTCAACTGGAAAGAAATGGGTAAAGTAAAACAAAGGCATTTATTAGTCAAGAACTGCCAAGTTATTTGGCTAATTGCATAAATATATTCAGTTCTCTTCCTTCACTGTTGCTTTTTGGTTCATATACTTTGAGAGGCTAGTTTAAAGTATTAAGTAGCAACTGAAATTTGCCTTGATCAATACACATTAAGGGGTTATTGAAGTGTAATGAACTTCTATGGCTTACCTTCTGCGGAGGGCGTCCGATGTAAATTTCTAAAGCATACGCTTGCCCTGCATCTCCATAAAGATTGTACTCCTCACCGTAACTCTTTTTAATACACACCAGTAATAAAATTTGAAAAGTAAAACTGATAAATAGCATTGTCTGTTATTGGTACCAGACATACGGTTTAATACACAAACTAAAATATTGCTGAACTAGTTTTAAAACAAAACGGTAATTAACATTTAATTACGAATTTTAAGTTTGGTTCTGATTTATAACATTATTGAATAAACCGGCATATTACCAAAAATAATCCGAATTTTCGAAAAATTCATAAAAGTTGACAGTACATACGTACTTCGCTTGACAGCAGTACATTAATTAATACACACACATGACATTTGGGCCGCGTTCCACTAGACGTCCACAATGATCACGCTCACGACCGCACTTATTTTCGTTCCACTAGCTTGT
>DWJN01005023.1:0-11839 GCA_018248895.1 Carystus phorcus
AAAATTTTAAGCACGCTTGGGCGCTTATTTTGAAAAGCAGACTTTTTTAAGTGCTTATCGTTTAAGCGTCCACCTCTGGTTGTGATTAATCAGGTTATCTGTCATCAAAATTGTTTTTTTCTATAATATAATATAATCTGAAATCAAAATTGTTTTTTTCTATATATTTTACATTAATGAAAATTTACGTGCATTTTGGCTGGAATTCGCTTCCACAGTGGCTTTCAGGACGTCTTTATTCATCCGATTTGGGGTCGACCTCGTGGTTCATTAGACGGGTCGAAATCTCATGAACAATATTTCTGAATCCAATGGGCTACATTTAAGTTTGTAGCCACTTGAATACCGAACACACTGCTGACATTGGCGACTGCCTACCATGTTCTGACTCCACGGTGAAACTCATATTTTATCAACACACGACTTTCGCTGATATCCATGGTCTTGCTTAATCACCTATACAGAAAAAATATCAAAATTTTTCTGACTGAAATATGCGTTAGAAAGAAGAAAACGCGAAAAACAAATTACGTCGAAATACGATAAATAAATAATTGCATGTGCAATTGAAATATGTAACATGAAGTAGGTATGCCCCATTTCATACTTGACAACCTTGTACATATAATTATATGATGTATAGAGATAACGATGTTTTAAATAATGCAAAACCGATATTAAAACATCGATGTTTTATTGTCCAACATCGATGAACATCGAAAATCAATGATAATGGACCATCTCTACTTCTAAGGAAAACTAAAATTTTTAGTTACTTTTGTTTGATTTTTTAAGTAAGTTGATTCCAGTCAGCAACAGTGTTACCGGGATACTTTTGGTTATCGTTATTTCTATAGAAAGCAATATAATATGCTCCGCATACTTTTAATCTTGCCGAGTTTTTTTAGCACAAAAATTCGAAAACGTCTTCTTAGCACGTGTAATCTTATCTTATGTTAACATCACATCGATTTCTAAAGCGTTCAAAAGCTCAGTGGAGTTTTATTTTCAAGAGCCTATTACAACATTAAGTTATGTTTATATATTTTTTTCTTCGATAAAAATCATTTCTGAATTCATTTAAATATTTGTTAATAGGGGCTCTGTTTTAAATCTTTAATTTCGATAAAATGGTATTTGTTAGTGTACAGTGTTGTGGTGGTACTTTAATAGACCAATCGTGTGTACATTTGAAAATGCAACTGACTTGTGCCGGGAATTTCACGGAATTGATATTCATACAAATGTTAACCTCCTATGGTACTACAATACAATTACCCCTTTAACATATTAAATGCGTAGTTTCATGCTCCTAGTACTGGTTTAGTACATTATTTGCCAATCAGGGACCGTCCGCATTTTGTTATATGCATATCTATTACTAATATATAAAGCTGAAGAGTTTGTTTATTTGTTTGTTTGTTTGATTGTTTGAACGGGCTAATCTCAGGAACTGCTGGATCGATTTGAAAACTTCTTTTAGTGTAAGACAGTCCATTTATGGAGGAAGGCTATAGGCTATAGAACATCACGCTAAGATGAACAGGAGGGAAGCAGTAATAAAAATTATTGCGAAAACGGAAAAATTTTGAGCTTTCCATGCGTGCGCTGACTAAATGGTGTAAGTTACTCAAAAATCATGTACCTATTACAAAATTGTTCCCCTCTAAAAGATCTAAATAAAAGTCCGCGATAGCATACACACATATGTCTAGCTTTTAAGGTTAACACGCTATAACCATTTTTATGGTTATAAAAATAGTTCTTAAATAATAATTTTATGGCAAAACAACGTTTGCTGGTTCATCTAGTACCTAACATATATAAATGTTGAACACGCTGGTGAACAGAAGCTATACACATTTTCAAAGTTTAATTGTCTCCGAACACCGATAACATAATTATATTTTATGGATTACAAATTAACGATTATTGCTAAAACGTATTACTGAATTGTTACAATTAGTTAAATCTGCGTTAACATTTTAAATCAATTAAGTATAAGTACGTACCGATCTACTTTGCTAAGAACAAAGAATTTTATAAAAATTTGTTCATGCTGTATTTTTATATTTGTGAAGTAATAATGTTAACTTTTATTAGATAAAATATCCAAGAGAAATATTGAACAGCATTCAATAGTTAATTAACAAATTCCAGATTCCGTGTTCGTAGAAAATTTATTATTACCTTCTTTATCAGGTAATAAATTTTCAAACGAGATTAAAATTCGAATTTTATTGTTGCAATATTGGGTGTAATCATTCGTTCGTTATAATTAAAATTATATCGTTCCGGTCATATCAAAGGTTATGTCGTGTACTTTCTTTCTCTCTGTTTTTAAGAATTAACTAAAACGTAAAAAGTATATTTACTTGCAATGTAAATGTGCGTGGAGTGTTTTTTTGTAATGTATTGACACCATACACCCGACATGTTCAAAGTTTCCGTTACATACATACGACTGAAACTAATGAAAGCTTATTAATATGGCAAAACGCTTCATGACATTAACGCCAACAATGTGAACAAAATAATATATCGGTAGATATATAAATACGTGTATATGACGAAAGGAAAATCTAAGTAGGAAACATGTCGATAAAAACATTACCTATATAGAATTGTTCGGAAACTGCTGCTTGGCATTTCTGCGAGTGTGTAGTGCGGTGCGAAAGGAGAATATAAATGTATTGTGAGCTTACGTTGAGCATCAGATCCATAGTTTGGTTGATAGTTGTTGGTTGTACTAACATTACTCTATTAACATGCAGCTACTGACATATTTTATTTTAGTTGTCGCCATCATTGCTATGATTTCACATCATATATACGCGGCTCCAAGATTGAGTGGGAGTGCTATTAAGAAGGGAGGAAAAGTCATTGTAAGTATAAAAGCTTGATGTTTTTTATATAATATATACCAACTATATACAGCATATTAGTTGATCCTGCAGATGTTGTTCTGCACATTATTTTCATATTTTAAGCCGCATATAATATTTTTAACCGACTTCAAAAAAGGAGGAGGTTTTGAATTCGATTGTATTTTTTTATGTGTGTATGTCTATAACTTTTTACTGGGTACAGGATTTCGATCATTCTTTTTTTAAATATTCGACTGATTTCTTTATAAATCTGGACCACAATGTCATCTATGGACTCAAGACTATGTTATCCCCGATATTTATAATTATACACTGTGTGTCGTTGTGCTGTACGCTAGTATAGAATAAATACGTAGATAGTTTCGATGCCAATCGTGGAGAAACATGGTAAGACTGGATTTTTAAACAAGACATTTATTTATATATAAATCGGCGGTCTTATTGTTACGAAGCAATTTTTGAAGTCGGTATTAAATTTAAGGAATAATACGTAAAATCCGGAAAGTCAACCAAGATGTTTAATAATGACTAGTATTGTTATCAAATAAATTACTATATTAATCCTGGCTTCAATTTTGAAACACCAAATAGTAAGTAATGCATGTAATAGTGCGTAATGTATAATATCGCGCCCACTAGGGTACCTACTTGTAACACGTTATATTGCATCGATAAAATATTTACAGTTAGACCCAGCAGACGTTGTTCTGCAACATATATAACACGTGTTATTGTGACTAAGATTATCACACTCAATTTTGTCAATGAACTATCTTACACCGCCATCTATTAGAGACTTATGGAACTACAATAATAATATAACTAATGTGAGATATACATATACAAATAATTGCCAATAAAATAATATTGCGACTATAAATTGAGATGTAAGCTATCCTATATTTTAAGTTGGATCAAACTGGACACAATGTACAAAATTTGATTAAAATCGGTTAAGTAGTTAAGGAGTCCATACGGAAGTGCGGTACCCCCCGGGCCTCCGGTCTTAAGATTCCATTGTGCAGATAGTAAATAAGCCTTTAAAAACTACTTAGTACCCACTTAAGAGAAAGTTTGGGGTTAGGGGCCCCGTAGACAAATAAGTATAACCGGTACCGGTAGTTTAAATTTTTTTAATTAAAATTACTTCCGTCTTTCTGTCAGTCGGCCAGCGTTTAAATAAAAAACAATTGGTTTTAAAAAGTTGTAATTTCACATGGGTATATTCCTTAAATATGCCATCTACAAAGTCATGAATTAATATAAAAGTTGAAAAAAAAATTTTTAAAGTTCCCCGCGTACACGTAATGTGGGTAATATTTTTTTCTATTTGTCTCATCCAAAGTGTGGGATATCGTTATACCCAATGATACATATAAATATGAAATAAAAAAAAAACTTTTTACATTAAGGAAGGGCCTCAAGTTGCCGCCCCGGGCTTCTGACAGGGGTTAGTCCGCCACAGCAGACAGGCTTCACGAACAAAAATACCAGTAATGATATTAATTACATTGAGTACATGTGGATTTTGCCACTTTAAACCAAATTATGTTTACAGGTGCGGGGTATAGATGCAATCGGCACCATTGGAACTGTCCGAGATATCTACCATAGTGTTAAAGACAGAGGCTAACAAGAGCAACAATAATTATTATACTTTAAGTTAATAACAAAATCTCCCATTTTACATTTTTATACCTTTCTAACGTTTAAAATTTTGTCTACTTTCTGTAATCTTGATAAAGTTTTATGTGTAAAAATATATAAATTTATCAAAAAATTATGTATCTTATTTATATAAACTCGAAAGCTAATAAATAAATATCTAAAGTAATTGTAATTAAAAATTGAATAATATTGTGTTTGGTTTTATTTCGGTTAATTTAAAATGCATTGTTAAAATTAATAACATTTGTAGGTGACATTTAGCGCCCTGTATTATTCGTTACATATTTACATACTTTGGCCGGTTCGGATATTTAGTTTTGTTCCAGGAAACCGAATACAGAGTTTAACATAAAAATTATAAACATACATATTATAAATATTTCGACTGCCTCAAACACTACAGGATTCACAAACGTCATATATTTTAAAATTATGCAATATTGAAAAATGGCATGTCCTTTACTTTTCGCCATTTGTTTTTGTTTACTTCGAAATTTTTATCGGCAACTGCACCCAAAATGTTGTTGACATTTTTGAAATTTCATATTACAGATACATTTAGTTGCATAAATGAACGAAGTTTTTAATTTATAATTAAGAAAGTAAAGGCGAGCTTTTGAGTTAGGTACAGAAATAGCCGCGGCGTTGTCTATGCAAGATGTGATATCATAATAATAAAAACGAATTTGTCCAAACTTATTTATGTTGTGAGTTAGTTTGTAAATAAATCATTCATGTTAATGTTGTCTTTTTAGATTAATGTTTAATAGACACTGAGTGCAAACATGCATACACTGTTTGGAACTTTGATCCTGTTTTTAATTTTGTAATTACTGCGGACCTCCAGCGCGAGCAGCCGACCGAGCTGCCTTTTAGGCCATAACTGAAAATCGGTATAGCCGAGTTATGGTTCTTTTTGAGAGGAACTATTAATTTTGTAGTTACATTATACAGTGTAAAACTCCATTATGTGCACATATTGAAACAGGCGAAATTAAACCGCATTTTGTCGACAAAAACAAACTTTAAAAATTAATTGTAATTTTTTTTTGGGTTTTACGACTTCTTGAATTATTTTTTTGAGATTTTGCACCTTAAGTAAACAATTCGCTATAACTTGTGAACTAAGAGGGTAATCACGTTCAAACAAAAATCATAATGATTACCAATAATGGGCCGTACTGGTCCATGAAAAAAAACAAAAGAAGTCATCTTCCCAGGGAAAAAAAACAGATTTATAATCGATAAAAAAACGATTTTAAATATTAACTCCGTATTAAATAATCCGATTCCGAAGTCATACGCGTCAATTAAAAGCACATTATTAGGCATAATACAAAAAAATATCTTCTGATGTCGCTAAAATTTGTATAGAACCACATGATAAACAACAGTTTCCGAATAGATAACGAATCATCTAAATCGGTACCCAGTAAAAAGTTATAAAGGTACAGATAAAAAAATACGGACTAATTGAGAACCTTCTCCTTTGGTTGAAGTCCGTTAACAAAATCTTGAATTAATCTTTATAAATATAGGATTTTATTTTAAGTTGGATTACATGTTTATTCCTCAATTGAAGGATAGTTTATTTACTTATCCATCGGTCTTTGGACGTCTAATATAGTCGAATTGAGCTGTAACATCTTATATATTTAATTAATTCAAATTACTAAGCCAAAAACGTGCAAGAAATTATTGATATTGCAAAAGTTTATTTTTAGACAAATTCTAATAAAACCAGATACTGTTAAAGTCTATAACAATATTCATTTATTGTTAGGTTTTGTATCAAGAGATCAGTATTCTTCACGCGTGTCCATCCATTGTGTTCTGTATGACGTAGTTCCACTTACACGTCTTGATTTCGTATATTATTTACTTATTCCATTATACTCGTACCAATAAAATAAACACTATCACAAGAACATTTGAATAATTTACTTTCACATATTGAAAACTGACATTATATTGTAATTGCTGCTCGAAACTTATTTTCCATTAATTATTAAAATGCTTCTAATATTATTTGTACACCATAATGTGGCAAATCTGTGAGATATTTGTAATAAGTGACCACCCTTGTAATATACAAAAAAACTGAATTAATTTTAAATTAAGAACAAAACAAGATAATTTTCATTTAAATTTAGGTGGAAAAATTCATTCGAGCTGAGAAAAGATATGAATGCATAAGAATTTTGTAAGTTATTTATAATTACCACTCGACGCGTAGTTCTAAAGTCTGTGGTCGCTTTGTACAAGTGTAATGTAAATTACAATTAAAACATAAGTCTATAAACACTTACAATATTTACAAACAGCATAGCCTTAGAATTCTAGGGGCTTTAAGATCCGTAAATGAACATTGTTTACTTTATTGAAGGCATTAATAAAAGCAGTTCTAAATAATAAGATACTGTTAAATATTATCTAATCTACTGTCTGACATCGGTTAACTTCTTTACAAAGGAGATTAGCGTTTAAGAAAGTTGGATAGCGTTTATTAAACACTTTTGGAAGATAAATCTTTACAACTAGGTACCTACCATACATCTTGGACTTGAATTGATAGACTACGGTAAAATAAGACTACTATAATAAAATAAGGGACTCCCTTATTTAATATACGCTTATGAAACATTTCACAAAATAAAGGGTCAAAGGCGTATTACCGCAGACATGTAGGCGTTAAAAACTTTTAAGGGTAAACTTAGTTTATATGTTGATATTTCACTCGTTATACTTATATTAAAACCGCGATACCTTTGTTAGAATAGTTTAATAGGACGGGTTTTACAGCAAATAAATGATATAATATCACCTTTTTATTGAAATGAAAGGTATAAAAATTATTAGCTAGTGATTTCAGTAGGTTTCTTTATTATCACTACCCTTCTGATTTAATATACGGCATGTGGATTTAGGGGTTTTTATACAATTTGTTTTTTTTTTATTAAATGTGCTGGCCGAAGCAAACTTTATAACATCAAAGAACATCGTATGGGTGTGTTTTATGTATCCGGTCTTTTGTATTCTGAAATAAATAAATTCTGGTAATTTATACTAATATCGTATTACAATTCCATCTAAACGGAATCATATATGTAGGTAGTAAGTGATAGACATGATAGAATGACTCTAAACAGCAGATGTTTTCAGTCGTTCAATTTTCCCTCTTAAATCTCGTGAAATATTTATGACGTATTTCGGTTGAACTGTCATTGAGTCTGTTTGGAAAAGTGAGGTTTTTCGCTTTCGATCTTGGGGGCATTTCACGTCAAGCGGACATGAAAAAAAAGTGAGGTTCCTAGTGGATAGAAATGTGGACACGGAATATTATTTTATGCGATGTTTATTTGTCGAGTTATGCTTAAAAAATCAGTATATTTAGAAAATAAATTTTTTTGGAAGTACTCAAATTCAAATTCAAATTCAAAATCATTTATTCATGTAGGTATTATTTCAATACACTTATGCACGTCATTTATTTTGATTCTACTAATTCGACTATTCAAAAAAATACAATAAAATACTAAAGTTAGCAATTTATATAGAAAATAGGTAGTTATTTTTAATAAAAAAACAATTTTGAAAAATAAAAATAAATTACACGTGCAAAACTGGAATTGCACTTTTCAAAATAGCTTTTCGGGAATTACAACCATATTTTTTAAACTGAAAAATATAGAAAAAATACACTAGAAGTACAGACCCATTTTAAATTATCAAATGTTGTAAAATGAGCACAAGACGCTACAAATTCAGACTAGGAACACGAAGGGATAATCAAAATGGCGCGGCGTGAAATGCCTCCTTGGTTAGTAAAGAATCTGAGACTGTGGGTGGTCATTTTCAGCATTGGCCACTTTTAATCAGATGGGGTCAGGTCAGTCAATCGTTTTTTTCAGTTTAAATAGTTATGTTTCTACTAAAGAACTATCCATAAATTACTTTGTTAAAAAATTTAGAATAAAATAAACATGGAACTGCTATTTTTATTCAATTACTATTTCAAGATGTAAAATTGAAAAATATGTGATATCACACTTGGGCTCAAAAATTATGTAATTTGTGTGTGTGTACCTTATTGATGGGAGCTAATAAAATTGAATGTGTATTTTGGGTTTTACGTAGCTACGAGCATTTAATTCTGGTTAACTAATTTATCAGATATGCAAAATATTTACACCACAAGATGAGTAATAAAACGATTTTGCAATCGATGACTAACAGGAAATATTTGAAATGAAAACAAATATTCCGTAATACTCATTTGTACCTACATACCTACTCGATTGTTATTATCCATACTATAAAAAAAAGTCAAAAGTGTATTTTTCTTTACTTTTCCAAATTTTATATGAACGAGGTGGAAGCCCTCAAATAACGAGGCACAACTGAAACACATTGTTCTTTAAATTTTCTGTGTGTTTGTTTGCCCAAGCATCGCGTGCAATGAAAACTAGTGAACGAACTTTGATTTTTTTTTATGTAATCACCCGACAAACTAGCAAACGAGCAACAGGATTTTAACTGGCCTCCCATATCAACAATACCACGGCACCATGAAATAAAGGGCTGGCTCTCAAGTCGGAGCACGACGAATCGTTTGGCGACTGAGTCAAGCAAAAGGGTGGGAGTTAGCTAGATGGACTTCACGGATAGATATATATTATAATACTTACTACAACTCCTACTACCAAGCAGGCCGGCTTCTGACGCCTCTTACAATACCCTGGTCTCTCGGCGTGGGTTTGGGGCCAGTATTCGAGGCCGTCCCAATGTTACGTGGATTGGTTACATAGCGTATAAGGTGCTTTTGTTTCTAAATAATGTAGAACGGGAAATGCATGGTTATAGGACGAATGAAAAACATCACGGCATGCGGCAGCAATATAGAAGAGGAAGAAAACATTTATTTCGTCGCTAAAATTATTGTAACCATTACCCACTCGTCTACTGTACACCAACTTACTACTTATTATATTATTTCTTTTTTACATTTAAATCTTGCGACCAGTTTTTATGTCATATAATTTCTGTAATGATGTCATAAGATGAAAGTTTTAAAGTAAAGTAATATTTTATTCCTCTCAGAAAGCCGTAAGGGAACATAAAAATCTAAGTCCGTTATCTTAAGAAGTCCGCCATATTGGATAGTGTGACATCATTTTATTTTTTGTGTTACTTTTAGGAAGCCCTATCATTTAATATCCTTATGGTAGTAGTTAAATTTAAATATAACTGGTTCAGAATGACGTAATGTATTGTCATCTAAACTCAACGTGTATATACAATTTTAACACAATGGGTTGAAGTTATCTGCTTCAAAATTGAGCTGCAAGATTCAATCGGAACAAACATATGTACATACATACATACATTGCAAGTTAATTAAAAGCTTTTCAAATTGACTGAATTTGCAACAAGAAACAAGCCCACCATCACATTAATATTAAAAGGATATTTCTTTTGGCCTTGTATTTGATAACCTTAAATGTAATAAATATGCAGTCGAAATATTATAAACTTACATATATACGTATACGTATAATACATATACGAAATATATAAATATCGTTCTATAAAACATTCAAGACAATGTTCTGAACACAGTAAACATGAAGAATTCAAAACATTAAGTATACATTTGTCTCACAATCCAGTGACGCCATCTACTACAGCTTTGCGCTCCTTTTTCGTTCAGCGTTCATTGGGTAGAGTATATACCTATTCAGGTTTATCTAGAAGGTTGAGCTCATCCAAAAACACACTTTTTGAGATAAAAACTGAGTAAAAAAGAGGAAAAGAGTATTAAACTTCAGACTATATGTAGGCATGAAGAAAATATATATTTTAGATAGTGTGTACCGACATATTCAACGGTCTACACGCATAAAAAGAAGTATAACTTTACACATATAAGTCTATAATGGAACATCTTTTTCGCATTTTAAACAAAATTCTAAGAAAGTGATATACATATTTTTGTTTGTCGTCGTTGCGTGTCGGATACCAATGTATGTAATTTGGTTCAACCACAACATGTAATTTAGAGTGCCTCCTGTTGTTTAACGAATAAAACCGTTCTCAGAACTTCCCACATATGTAAGTGAACATTAGCGTTTCACTCTTGTTTGAAGTGATATTTAAAATCAAAATTGCCGTGCCATGTGTCAGTATCCAGTATAAAAGCTTGAGTATATTCGTATGACATCATTGTGAAGCGGCTGGTGCTGTTGTACGTTCCTCTGTTAATTAAAAAATAATTAAAATGAAGATTCGCAGCATGTTCGTTATCCTCATTGGTGTGTGATTGAATTCCACTTGAATCAGAAATGTAGTTAGCAGGAAAAATGCCGTAAGTTTCATTAAAATCTATTTGAAGTTTCATTAAAATCTATTTGTAATTTTAGTCATTTTTATAATATGATAATATTTTTATTACTTTCGTTACTTTATTTAAGAAGGTAGGACATCTTTTAAACATTACTTATTTAATAGTAACAAGTATGTTGATATTGATCGCTTGTTAGTAATATAAAGCATTGAATTACATTACGTGATCTAAAAAAATAAAGATGAGATATGACACATTATATTCGCATCACATTTTATCTACAATTTTATAGTTTTCAAACGTTCGATGAAAAAGAAACGAATGTCGCGCTTAGGTATAAATTTTTACTTGGGAATTGAGTTATGTTTATTGTTAATAATGAGCAGTCACAAATTTTGATTTTATATAGTTTGCGGGGTAAGTATGGTACAGATTTTATATAGTTTTTTTCATTAAAATTGTTGGTAGATCTCATAACTAAATATACAATGGTAGCTTCATTGCTTTGACATAATTTTTCTCTTAGATCTATCAGTCCAGTCTCAAACACTTGGTTTCTTTAACATATCATAGGAGTATATTCACGTTATATCCGATTTAACCAACACATGAGAATGTTCGGGTCCCTTTTGTACGTGGAATACATTTAGAGTCAAATTGTATGTCACTAGGGATAATTCCGTGGACTGTGTAGGATAATGTTTTCAGTCATAAGGCTTCGTAACTTTCTTCCTACAGCTACCAAAATTGCGCTGGCCCACTCTCTACTCCTTCCGATTCTTGACTATGCCGACTCATGCTATCTGGACTTAACTGAGGAGCAACTCAATAAGCTTGAGCGACTTCAAAATCTTTGTATCCGGTTTATATTTAATCTTCGTAAATATGACCACGTCTCCGAATTTCGCCTAAAACTCAAGTGGCTCCCAATTCGTCTTCG
>DWJN01005024.1:0-11838 GCA_018248895.1 Carystus phorcus
ACCACTGTATACTTATTATATGTTTATAGCTCAGTGGTTCGCGTCGATCCTATGCAATCAACCGAGTTAAGCATCTGCTTGCGCGGTTCGTACTTGAATGTATGACCGCTAGTGGCAAAAATTTCTTGAGCGTTTCCGTGCTCCGAAGGGCACGTTAAGCCGTCGATCCCAGTAATTATCGTAGATAGTAGTAGTTAAGCCACATCGGAGGCCTAAAGAGCAGCGTGGTAGAGTATGCTCTAGACTTCCTCAGTGATGAGGAGAGACCCTCGATGAGATATAATGATCGATGAAAGATAGCTGCAGACATATAACATTCATAAGATATAAATAAATATTCTTGTTTCGAGGACTCATCCGCGTTAATATTTCTGTGTCAGTCTAATTTACAGCAATACTAATCTCTGTCATGATATTGAAAAGGGTATAATAATCCTGGTATCCTGTATAGGTGTACTGCGGTTCCTGAATCATCCAACTGAAATGACAAATATGTACTGAAATCCAGTATATTTACGGTTTAAAATTCCGCCCTGACATTTATTATTCAGAATAAAGCTGATCATCAGCAATTAATGCGTGTTGTACACGGGATGCTATGCCAGCTGTGATTGCTATTTGATGATGCAATTTGAACTAACACGTTCACGTTAGTTACGATGTTAGTACTCGTAATCCCAATTCCGTGTGGTGTTTGAAAGAAGAACCTACATAGGTTTCACAGAAAAAAACGCATCGGCACTTGTGTACCAAGTGTAATTAAAGTACACATTTCTAATAGGAATGTGAAAAACGTGTGCGTAATTTTGTACAAAAACATTAGTTTATACCGTTCAGTATTTACTGCAGTATTTGTGTCATAAAAAATGATATTTTTTTTATAAAATTGAACGAACTTTATAGCGGATTTTTCTCTTTCCCTAGTTTTATGTTTCTGAAAACATTTTATTTAAGTAATGTTTAGCTACAAAAAAAAGGATTGCTCACAGTTTGCAGAAGATAATAATACTATACCACTTTCAGACGTTAACAAGTTTATGATAACGAAACAAATTCCAAGTTTACGACGCCGATGAGCGTGGCTGAGAGCTTCGTATTAAATTGGTGTACCCAATGGTAATGTAACATAGTGTAAACGCAAAAGAGTCGCAAAAGGTCGGGCGACGATTCTTTGACAGGGATCGCGAGGGCGGGCGCCGGGTGGTGCGGCGCGGTGCAGGGGGGTGCAGGGGGGCGCAGGGCGGGGGCGCAGGCCGCCAGTCCGTGCCGCGCCGCGCCCCGGCCGCTCGCTCGCTCGCGGCTTACGTAACGATGGCGGAGGCAGCGAGCTGATGGCCGCGCTCGTCTGGTGGCTGGCGGCGTGCTGCCTGGTGCGCGCCGCCGCCGCCGGCAACCCCGACGCCAAGCGGCTCTACGACGACCTCCTCTCCAACTACAACAAGCTCGTGCGGCCCGTCGTCAACACCACCGACGTCCTGCGCGTCTGCATCAAGCTCAAACTCAGTCAGCTCATCGACGTCGTAAGTGCACTCGAATCACCCGCGCAAACACCTCCCGATCGAGCGATTGTCTCTCGCGTGCATCGCTCCGGCAACCTGACCTACATCGAGGGTGCATTGCAAATGCATACTTGCTTGCACTTGCGCTCCGCATTTGGAATTTAAATAGACATGAATCAACGCTTCGAGCTAGCGACCCACTTTTTGTAATTCATACCATAGCTGTAGTTTTACAGGCGTGTTTTGAAACCCATTACGCGGGGGATATATGTTTCCCACGTGCTATTCACGAGTAGCACTTGCCGCTGTAGAGCAGGTTCCATTGTACTTCCCAAAAAGTCATCGTTGCCCCTGACTTAAAAAATAAAATCGGTATGTGTACTTAACCCTCTTTTCAATATATTTTAAAGGGTCTTATCGATATATTTTAGGTGACTCTGTTGCCTAGTTGGTAATAATCTGCCCGCAGAACAATGGTCCTGGGTTTAAATTAAGATATTGTTAAAACATGAAAATAAATAAATTAAATAACCATAAATATTACAATTATATTTAGTAATAACTTAACCCCATTTTTTCCGAAAACATAATTGAAATTAAAGAAAATCGGTTGCACATTGAAACAATTTTGTTTATTGATTTATAAATAAAATTATCCATAATTATGATAAAGAAAGTGGTGTCCTTCGGAATTACTTCCTCCTAATCCTCAGATGATGTCTGTGTCTACAGGCATCATGACCACTTACTATCACTTCTCACCAGCTTTTTAGTCTATAAAACTACGTTTATGTTTCAAGCAGTTTCCGTTTTTGCTTAATCTAAGGAGAAATCTGCTTAGTCCAACAATCAGTCCAAGTCATATCTTTGCAGGCTCCATTCTACAATATTGTTATTCAAGATCATTATAATTATTTTTATTCTACATCAAAAGTACAGCACATATAACATATTTGATAGCTAATAACTTCCAAAAATATACGAAAGTACAAGACATATTATGTCAATATGTGTTTATCGCTCTGTAGCCTTCTCTTTAGACATAAAAATGTTTTAGTATCTAATACAAGTAAAAGGTATAGACATGTAAGGTAGAAGCATGAAATGATGTTTGTATTTAATTTTATACTCTACTTATCCACTCGTTTATGAAGCACTAAGCTCAAATAATGCTTAGGTGTCCGGGTTTTATATTAATTTTAAGATACAACCTACAGTCACTAGCACTTTACGAACACATATATAATTGTTACCACATTGGGATCATGATGGTACCATGCTCTTACCATCCATGATTGACTCCAAGAGAATGCCTATAAGCATTAATATTACATTTTGGAAACCTATGGGAAGCATTAGCATAAAAATATATAGGTATCTACTATTATTTATAAATACTAGCGGGTTCGGTAGACACATTAACTTGCTACAAAAAAAACATTTTCTGTAGATATGTAGATAAGAATTATCTTTTTAAGATAATTAATAAGTGTATTTGAAATATATATGTGTATATGTATGTATATAACTAAATCCTTATCATTATTATAATTCTGAACGTTCGCCAAAAATTTCGAAGGCTTTACACGTACTATATTCGTTTCATAATCGACTCGAATCCTTACGATAAACTGTGCCACGACGAATGATAAGATAAAATAACGTTATTAGCCTTTCATATTATTTCTTTCCTCGACAATCTCCGATGTAATAAAACCAGGCAAACAATCGTGTCCTGCGACATGAGCGTAGCAAAATCTAAAGAATATTCTCTTCTGTACAACAAACGGATGTACGAGATTGCTATTTACTTGTTTCAATATTTGTGTAACCTCTAAAGGACAAGAAATTAATGGCGAACTTAATGTATTATAACATTTCATTTCATTTTATTCCTCGCTAAATCCACACAATAGTACAATAAATTTTATAATAAGCCAAGTTAACATGGACCCTGTAGGGCACAGCAAAACTAGAAGAAAGGATTTTATATTTTTATTCATCACATTAGGTTAGATTCTGTGTGTAAATAACTGAAGATTGTAGGTGTGAAAGCACAAAACCTTCTCATTATGGACATACGAAATACATGACGAAATGAAATGAAGATATATAAATAAATATTAGTATATGTTATACTATTTCAATTACAGTTTTATTCAAAGACTTTAGTAGTTCTTAATATGGAGGCCATCATTCAGTACTTGATAAAAAGGTTGATCAAACTCATAATACTTTACCTATGTCTGAATTCAATAATTATTTTTCACAATATTATTTTGACAATAATCAATATTATATAACAAATGGCTTTAACATTTATCGTATTTATTATTCGCATGAAAGTGAGATGCTGTGATATTTTAATAAAATAGATATACTTACATAGTTTCTCATTTTCACTGTTCCCCGCAGTAGAAAGCGTTCCACTTTCTTTATTCCAAAGTGCTTCTTTCCTTTTAAATTCAATGAGCTGTCTAAAAATTGTCACTCTGGCTAGACGAC
The DNA here is from genome assembly GCA_018248895.1 of Carystus phorcus. NCBI lineage: Eukaryota > Metazoa > Arthropoda > Insecta > Lepidoptera > Hesperiidae > Carystus > Carystus phorcus. The sequence continues at coordinate 4,005 of DWJN01005024.1, forward strand.
GTCTAGCGTTCTCTCTAAAAATTCAGTTACGCCCGCTAAAAATACACAACATCTCTATTTACAAATTTTATTCAATAGTTTATGAACGGAGTACTATTTTTATTTAACTTTTAATAACAATAACATTGAAGTTTTATTTTCTGATTGATCTGATGAAAATTACTGAATCATTTTTCTTGTACATATTGGCAATCGGGTGTGTAATTAAATTTTTTTTTGTTTGGGCTATAATACGATAATCTGATAATACTACCTACCAGTAATAAGATAATTAGATAATGAAGCAAGTTTGACAAAGTCAGAGATAGGAGAGTTATAAGTTTAGCTTGAAAGTCAGCTTTTATTTTAGGACGTTTATTTATGCCCGCAACAAAGCCCATTGTTGGTAAAAATGTACGGAATGCGGCGAAAACTTTGTAACATCATTTTTATACCTTTTGACTTTCGACAAAAGTTTTTATTGAATGCGCGCGCTGTACAGTTATGTTTTTTAAATCCATGAAACTTTGTATTGATGCTTTAAATTGTTTTTGTTTGGTCGTAAAATTGGTGAAATGTGACGCCGATGCTTCGTAATTATTACGTAAGCCTTAACTTTATTCATGTAACAGTGCTAAACTTTTAGGCTTCAAAATGTATTTCTAACATTAATTTATTTGGCAGTATTACTAACACAAAAATGTACAGCTGTTGTAAAACACAGTTATTATTGTCAATTGTGAACTTACTTTTGCGTCGTAGTAGTTCAATGTATACGAGGTTTCATAAATGTCATATCAATACCTGGCATTCTTTCACGGTAAGGTTTACAAGACATTTCCTGCCACGTACGTGTTAGTGTTGGAATCAGTTACCAGCTTAGGAACTTCCACAGTGCTACGATATGGGTTCCTTCAACTATCGTGTCTATCGCTTCCTTCTCAGTTGGCAGCGCATTGGTGACGTTTCTCAAGTTGCGAGTGTCCGTGGGCGACAATCACCTGTTACCTTATGGTGGGATGTGTGCTCATTTATCAGTTACGCACATAAAAAAGGGATATTTATTACAGTGCGGCCGATTAACGTCAAAAATATAAAAACACGAATTCGGAAATTTAAATAAAAAGTCAGTGAATAACTTTATGACATAACATAATATATGTATGTATGTATCTACATAATTTCGACAACATGATCGTAAGGCTGATAAAATAGTTTTAGGACAGTAATACGGGCAACGATATATAGCGTTAGATATGTATCTACATCATACACATTCAGAAAGCGTCGACTGCATTCAAGCAGAACCGAGATTAGACATCGGTTTGCATAACATTTCGAATTATCGCAATTACCTAAATTAATCTCTCTGAATTCCTTTAATTCGTTTAAATGTTATAAGTACATATTAAATATTAGTACATAAAATTGATGTGCAAGTCGCAAACCATTACTTATCATAACTCATGTTAATATTTGTGACTTTTTAACGAGATCAAAATCATTACAATATAGTAAGTACATTTGTTACCTATGGCACGTAATAAACATCCTTTTACGAAACCATATTTTATGCAAAAAGTATTAGCATAAATATATCGTTGATATCCATTTACTTAACGGCTGTAATTAAGATTATATCCATCCATAAACGTTGGATAAGTAACTAGGTAACATAATAATAATGAATATTGCAATGTTGTGACATTTCGACAGTTGCTGATAAGTTTAATTAGTGCTATAATTAATGTTACAACACTTAAGTTCTAAACATAGAATTATGGTTTGTTTAAAAATTTGCATATTTCCTTCACGCGGAAATATTGCTGAGGGCTATACATAGATAACGTAGGGTAAATATTTTTATACCAATATTCTATTTTTGAATGGGTTCTTCGGATCCAACAATGATTAAGCAAATAATGCTGTAAAGAAACTCACAAACGTGATAATAATAAAATAATCATGATTATCTTTATTTAACGATTCAGTTCCGAATTGCTACGCCGCTACAGCTACGACGTAGCACCGGATCAAAGAGATTACTGGTTTGTGGGTTGGTTCAGTTTGTCCGAATTTCTACTTCAACATAATTTTATCAATTGAAATGTATATTTTTTTGTTTTTGTAGCGTATCGAATTGAGGCCATTGACCTGGATTGTTAAATAGATTAAGTAAACTTTTAATTTCAAACCCATAAGATATACCGAAAAATAGTCAATGGGGTCTAGCATAATCGATTTGCGAAGATATGACATGACATAGTTAAGGATAGTAGAACCCTTAGAGTATGTAATTTAATTCAGTATGCACTTGAACGGTTATAATGTGAAATTTGAAAAATAAATACCTACAAGTACGCATCACAACTCCATTAAGTGTCTAATAAAATAACTTTATAAATAAATAGGTATCGAATAAATTAAATCATAAATCGAATCGAGTTGTATAGAGTTTTTTCAATCATTTTTATTTTCTATCGATAGTTGCGTAATTTTTTACGCCGATATTATACTCGGAGTACTCTACTCGAACTAAACTTTTAAAATGTATTCTATTTTAATTCAAAAATTAAACAAATTTCTCCTTGTAACGTTGTATTCCTTTGTTTCGATGAATAATGAAAACTTTGTTTTGTCGAATGCGTAATGTAAGCACGGGGTTGTCGTCTGTTGTATTATATCACGTTGTTGAATTAGAGGTTGAACAATAGAACCTAACTTTAATGGACTTCGGGGTTGTGGGGTGTTGTTAGACCCCGAATTGGCCGTTTCGTGATCTCAAAAGCCGAGTCTATTCCTTCTTCTAACTTCTTATAAATATTAATACCATCAACACTACGGATATATATAAACAAATTAAATTAGGTACGTGAAGGAAAACTTCTCAAAACTCTATTCCACATTTTTTTAATAATTTAAGTTAATACTTACAGATCTTAGCAAACTTGTAAATCCCCTGTCATGTCGTTCCTGTAGACTTTAGTGGAGTAGACTAGTAACAAAACCTGTGATAAAATCTAAGGTTTGGACTACTTTAGTTAATCTGTTGCAAGAAATTTGCATCTAATTAATATGCATCAAATTTATCGACGACATGTGTAGTGCAATGGTCACCATGTCGGACTGCCCTACGAAGCGTCCTGGGTTAGATTCCCAGCAAGCCCGATATTTGAATGATGATTAATTAACTATCTTTGTATGTTCCAATGCACCCACGACACAATGCATCAGTGTAAAGCTACTGGCTGCATTAATTGATAAATTAAAGTAAACTTGATATTTGTACAACGTCTAAAATTAATTAATATCAATTGTTTCGGAATGGGCATTATTTTACCGAAGCGAAGCGAGGTTGGGTATCTAGTAATAAATAAACAATTACACACATAAATCTTCTCATAAATAAGGACTCCCTCTACCACCAGTTGCTTAGACAACACAAATAACATACCTTTAACACCCACGACTTGAAAACGAACTTTTATGTCACATAAATGTCTGCCCGGCCGGGACACGAACTCCGGACTTCTACCTTTGCAGACAGGCTGACTATCAATGTTTAATAAAGTATCTATGTTTAATAAAGTATCTACATATGTATGATTCGTGTTTTCGTAATTATTTATCACTATACTTTAACACGTAGAAATAATAGGTAGGTACAACTTTTAACTAACATTATTATTTGCAAAGGTTAATGGGAATATTATAAGTTTCGTGTGCATAAAGAAACCCCTTTATTTCATGAATAAATTCATGGGTTTCTCGAATGTTAAGTAATTGTCCTGAAGGTACAAACCGAAACGTTTACAATAATGTTTCCAAACTGCTTATGATTTTTTTCACAAACAAAATTGATAGTTTTAATTAAGGTTTTTCGTATGTGACTAGCCGCCTTGGCCTTCAATTTGAGCCTGCTCTACGCCTCCTAAAATGATAAAGAGACCTATGGCCAGTAGTGGGCCATTAATAACTTGATCCCAACTAGCCGAAAACGCAACACTAACGCCATCACCGATGCATTGTCGGCCAAAAAGGAAGAGAGACGATTAAATATGAGAAATTACAAAAATAATATTACCATGCACTAGGCTGACTTCGGTCGATGTATACCTATCGAAGTGTGCCGAAAGCGCACCTGCTTACGTTCCCAGGCTCTGTTCCGTAAACCGTTATAAGATATCTTTGTTATACATTTGATGGACGTGGTGATTCTGTTTATTATTTCTTTTTTGAATTTATCTAATATTACTTAATTTACTCTGATTCTGAGCTTCGAATATTACCAAGATAATAGTTGTTTCATTTTATTAAATGTATTAAACATGAACCTAGGTAGTTAAGTGAATGCCGCTAACTGCATTTTCAATATTTTGTGGAATTTTATCTTTTTATAATAAATTCTTGCCCTATTACATTATGTCGTACTTAAATAACTTTTGATTTACGGGGTATTTTCCATTGTTAACATAAATACAACTAATAATACACTTCTGTGTGTGTTAGGAAATAGTATACTACTAATATTCACAACGAACATCTACCCAAAAAAGTTACTACTTAACGCAATCATGTAACTTTACAGGGTTGATGACCCAAGCTAGCGATGAGTCAACTTCACGTGAACCTTTCTAAGAAACCCGTCTATCTAATCAATTTCGAATGAAGTTACGAGCTAGTGCATACTTACTAGATTGACTTACAATTACGATATCACGTGAAAGCTATAGAACCTGACTTGACCTACGAACAAAGCATTGTCGGATCGTGCATTTTAGCGCGAGTACTTACTTCACTGACGTTGTGGGCTACACCCCAGGTCTGACTGCTAGTAAAATCCGCCCGGCATTAAGTCCGCTCATTGCAATTCAATTGTGAATCTTTCCGTTGAGTTCTAAGTTTGCTCCTCCAATTATTCTAGTTTTCTTAACGGAACTAACGGAAGTGATTCCGTTACGAACCTACAGACTTCATATTATTTATATAAGATTTAAACTTGTATGTAGAAATCACAAATGAGAGAAATAAATAAAAAAGCATTAACAAACAAATGCTTAATGACGTCTTATAAAAGAGATTTAAAAAATAAATGCATTGAACTCAAAGATGGGGAGATTTCTTATTTTTTAACTCAAAAGCACTCTGCTTCGTATGTAGCAAGGGCGTACAAAATAAGTATCTTACATAAATTAGAATATCTGTTATTGCTAATAATCGCTTTGTCAATGAAGGAAAGATAAACCATATTTACCTTACCATACTAACCTTAAATACGCCGTATTAAATATTCTGATGCCAAAATCATATCATCATCATCATCAGTCATCAATCAATCATCAAGTTAAGGATAATTTAAAACTACTCATCAGAAGTCACTCAATTTCAAACGGGATCACATGAGAAGCATCAATTTTTGAATAGAAAAAGAATCATCTAAATCGGTATTCCCAGTAAAAAATTATGAAGAAATATATAAGTACACATAAAATAATATACTGTCCAATTTAGAACCTCCTCATTTTTTAAGTCGGTTATAAACTAAAGGATATGCTTCAGCTTGCGGGAAGGGAGGTTATGGCACATTTGAATCTATACAGTATCATGTTTTGATAACGTCACATAACAACTTATTACCTACGTTATTATCTTTGGTTATTCCCGATGTATAGCTCTATCTTTGTTTATTCCGGATCTACCGAAGAAATCACGTTCGTACAGACACTCACCCGTAGTCGTAAAAGGTGCGTGAAAGCATTTTATAAGGTCTACAGTGTACTTGACTCGTTCTTTTTACAATTCAATATAAACACGTGAAAAAATGATTTGAATTATTTTAAAATTTGGGCCAAAAATGGCAGTAAAGTATCTAAATTTTGTCGGTAAAATAATTTAATAGTTAATTAAAAAGCCCTTTAACCGACGTGATATATACAGAACTATAATACATATACTGCTAGTTTGTTTTTAAGTATAAATATTTATTTAATATACAAATAGGTGTTAAGTCCAGTTGGATAGTACATATTATTACATACAGTACTAGCAGATCCGGCTAACTTCGTTTCGTTAACAGTCAAAGTATGATTTACATAAATTGACATGTCTTCCTTATTTGTTAACCGAATTAAATAAAAAAACCGATTAAACAAAAATAACCCTTAAAACAATCGGATAAGGCTTTCCTGAAACACAAACAAAATGAAAAAACATTGATTTGGGTTTTCTTACGTAAATAAAGGCCTCCCATTATGAATTTTTAAATATATTTGCCATGTACAGACAGCGATCAGTTACAGTTTTATTATATGTATAGATATATATCTTAGATATTGTGATATACCTTTTGTAGATTGATCTGTGTAACCGGTCTGCATTGGTTGGTTGACCGCAAATGTATCTTAATTACTCTTGACATGATACTATGCGTACTTTATCTTCTCATGAAGGAGCTTTTCAGCGCTTAACGGTACGGAAAATTTGATATAGGAAAGTCCAGTATAAAAGATGGCTAGGGTATAATATATACGTTGTAGAATTATTTTCCAGGTCAGCTTAGATAACTGATGCTGACGATTTTAAACCCCAGATCAATTTTAAGGTTGTCTGGGTACCTGTTATGAAACACAGAGAGAACAGCCAATTTTTAAGAGATATAATAATGTGGCTATAGACAGATACGAGTAATTCAATTTGGTGCCTACTTTTAAAGGTATTAAAAAAATCTTAGTAAGCAATATCACAAAACTTAGGGATCGCAAAAAACCGCCGTAATAAATATTATTAAACCTGATGAGCATTTGGTAAACGTACAGGTATTTACGGGTAAATATTGCAAACCCAGAGTATCCAATATCGATTTGGGGCGGGTTTGCTAGTAGTATATGTACCTATGTATATTTTGCATTAAATACTTATTGTTCTGATAGTAACGATAATGTGTATGAATATGCTTAGGAGCTACGATTTCTAAACCCAACTTTGTGCGCAAATATTTTAGTAAATAGACTTAATTGTACCATAATACCCTTCGGGTTTTTACTCTTAGATGCGGGAAAATATTCGTTGATGTTATTAAGTTTTGCGTAAACTATGGAAATTGTGAAATGAGTTTGCGTCCGTAGTAAATGTGAAAAAATAATTCTTCTCCAGAGCAGTCGTTTCTATAATGACTCCTCTGTTATTGCTCATGTCCAAAGACGACGATAATCACTGACCATCATATACCCCATATGCTTTTTCACTAGCCCAACAGGTAAATGACTACAGCTGCTGCTGTTACAGCCGAAGTCAATTCAAAGTCAAATTATTTATTTCGTTTTAGGAACTTAGCTCAACGAAAGTCAAAATATATTATACCGTATAATTTTTGCAACATTATGTGTATTTTATTACGTGATATTACAAATCTAGAAATCAATAGCAAATCTTACAGCATTTCCTAATGTTCCGATAGATTACCGTGGTTGTCCATAGTGCATTATAAACCTACGATTACATAAAAACTATGAGTATTGGATTTATATGTATGCTATCATTAGCGTGAATTAAACGATATTCACAAATATCAATGTATGTATTCACAGTTTTTGCTTAGTCAGTAGTATATGAGATTCAAATTAAAATCATAAACTAAGTGAATATGCGTTGCTGGGACCGGATATTTACGATATCCCACGCCTGTTTGGGTGGTAACGGGTTCGTAGAGTTTGCTATAATCCTCAGGAGCTTAGCAAGGGATCGCATTCATCAATCTTATAATTATCTGATAAAGGCGTCGGAAAAGACATTTGGGTAATCATATTAAATTATGTGAATGATTATTTTAGTTTACTTAAAGTTATCAGATTTGTCT
>DWJN01005025.1:0-11837 GCA_018248895.1 Carystus phorcus
CTCCTCTCCTATTCATCTTAGCGTGATGTTCTATAGCCTATAGCCTTCCTCTATAAATGGACTATCTTACAGTAAAATAATTTTTTAAATCAGTCCAGTAGTTCCTGAGATTAGCCCGTTCAAACAAACAAACAAACAAACAAACTCTTCAGCATATTAGTATAGATTATGCTTTGAGGTAGAATTTGCTATGAGCACGTGTGGTATAATGTTTAATGTAATTTACGGTTATCTCCGTCTTTGTACGCATGAAACAACAAAAGACATTATCGTTGCGTTACCGCTTAAGAACAAAGCGTAGGATCCATTTATAGTAGCTCTCTGATACTGTAACAGAAAATGAAAAATAAATTCAATGTACTAACTACATAAATGTTATCATTATGTAGAAGTAGCGTTGCGATAAAACCAGGTGCAAAGCCCAGCAGTCTTCAACCGCAATGGCTGTAAGTCATAATCTCATCTGTTATTCAGCAGTCTGAATGCATGAGCAGAAGAGATTTTCTCGAATTCAAGGATAGGGCATTAGAAGAACTATGTCACTGAAAATGAAAGACTGATAATTGTGCGATATTTTAAAACGGGTTATAATTTTCTTTGCTTCATTATCCTTCCATAAGTTTTTGAACGTCCTCTTTACCTCTAAAGAGAATATTCAGAAGGGTCGGGACCCGTTAGAGTGGCGTGGCGAGGATGCCTATCAATATAAACTGGATAGTTTCAGTAGTATTTCAGCAGTATATGAGTATATACTATTGAATTTTTTTTTATACTGTGTGATAAAATGTTATGTTGTGATTGATTGAGTTAAATTACGCAAGCAATCTACTACAATGTGCAGCGATAGTTTCGGAATACGTGATGGAAATTAAGTCTAAATTTATGATTAGCCGGTACACTCTACAAATTTAAACAAGACTTCTTTGACCTTTTATCCTGGTCTGCCGGTATCGAAGTGGGATTTGGAGGCTTCCGCAGTACGGCCGAACTTTAAATTAAATAACCCTCCTCAGATAATAAATATAACTGTTTTTTTCAATGCTGTAAGTTCGTATTGTATTAATAAATAAAAGGATTATAATTAGTTTATGTACATATAGTTAAATTGATTTTATTATTACTGTATAAATTTCTTTTAAATAAAGTCGTTAAAGAAACACAAATTGTCGCGAATTTGAAATAAATTGAAGGTAGAAAAATAATTATTTGACAGTCGGTACAATAGTATTAAAATGTAGCGGGTAAGCTTTATGCTTTGACATACTGTGACGAGTCGTTGCTGGCATCACATCAGTAAGTGAAAATCTTATTATTATCTATCAGAGCATGCATTATCAGAATAAGTTGTGTTGTGTAGCCGATGAGTCGGATGGACTGTTTGTGAACAGAATTCAGAATCAGATCAGTTTGCGAGACTGGGGGCAATAAGGGAGGTTGGAGTCTACGTTGGGGAATAGCCACCGTGTAACGGAATATTAATATCAGTAGCAGCACCATTATAATCAGTATTCAGTAAATATTGTGTGAATCAGAGATCAATCAGGTTGAGCCAGCCCTGTATTGATAAACCCTCAACTCCTCCCTGTATTGGTCAACCCCACGTGATGGTAGTGGTGAGGACGTCTAAGATGGAGGACGCATTAACTTAGCAAAAGCCTATTCACTCTCCTTTTAAAGACTCCTACGTCGTAACTAACTGGGAACACCGTAGCAGGCAGGATATTCCAGTCCTTCGCGGTGCGCATAATGAACGACGAAGCAAACCGCGTCGTTCGTCTTTACATCTCCTTCTTTAAGGTTACCTAAATACGTTCACGTATCTACTTTACTCGGGTGTAATCCATCAGTATGTATGGATTATAACTTGTATGTGAGTAATACCTATCACAGATACAGGTTAAAATTCATCCATATACGGGCAATCACAGCGTTACGGGCAGGTTGGTGTAAACCTACTTTAACAATAAAGAACTTTATCTTGTTGTTAATAAGAACAAAAGTTATCTTGTACCTGCAGTCTTCTTCATTGCCAGTACATTACGCATAACGTGTTCGCGATGTTATCTTATTAGGCGGCCGCGTACGTAGGGTAATGTTACGCTATCCGTAGCCAGTGGCTTCGTGCTCAAGATAATGCTGGCTGTAATTTAGGTAACAATTGTACGTAATTTTTAAACGGCATTGATATTGTGCCGAGTTCTACGAGCAAAAATTAACTGGATTAGTTGCAGTACGAATCTACAATTAGTTAACAATGTTGTTATTTCTTTGTTTTAATCTTTAATCAAATTTGATACAGTTTTACGGTTAATTAATGTATATGTTCAGAACAACTAGTGTGTATAATTTAAATTGATACGTAAACATAATTATGTTAATATAAAGAATAATCTCCATTAACCTGCAGTAGAAGTGATAGATTACGCTCAAATTCTTTTGAAACTGGTGATGTAAAACTTACCACGTGCAAATCGTATTTGCACACGAATCGTTCCTTAGCACCTTGCAATATAAAAAGTATATTAATAATAATAACAGATCATTTATAAATCGTATATTAGTTTGATATGACATTATTGTCCTCATACAAAAACATCGTTTATTAATATTTTTAACTTTAATTACGTCTTAATTTTTTACTTTATTTCAACTTTTATTATTAGTCATGATTTTAAAGGATATAACCCTAAAAGAGATGCAACATTGTTGCGAATGGATAGCTTCAGTTATAGAGACCCGTTGTAGCCCTTTTAATATGGAATCTTAAAAATTATTACATTTTGTTCACTATAATGTAAAATCAAAGAACAAATATTAAATTAGTAACAATTAAGTAAGTATGTTGATTGCTATAGATTATTATATTGACAAAGACGTTGAAATATCGATAATATGTCATCTTCGTCATCATGCAATACCTGACCTATGTCCCGAATCTACAAAACAATATCAGAATTGCGTACTGCGAATTCCGCAATATCAAACGATATAGGTATTACACATAGTATGTACCTACATAGTTGTTAGTTTGTGAACTGTGTTGCTGTAATTAATATTGATTGTCGATCAATTTTATTAACGTCTATTCTCGCTCCAAATGAAACATCCATCGCTTCGAAAACCGGTATCGACAGTGTATGGCACGGGTTTTAGAGTTCCCCAGAGGTTGAGCATAAATGACATTGCGAACCGTACTGTATGTAGTTGCAGGTAAATCTTATAGGTTTTACTTAAGCTTCATCTACAAAAATTTCTATTATGCTTAACAAATATATTGTGATCAAGCTTCAAGTCGTAATTCACTTAGGAAGCTATCAACACAATTTCTAATATAACCTCATATCAATTCTAATATCAATTCATTTATTCAGTATAAGTAAAATATATAGATATGTATAGAAAATAAATAAATAAATAACGTCACACACTCATAGCCCCACACTAAAATATCCTGTGTCATGGGTGTCATGGACAACACGGAAAGACATACACACACATCCAGACCGAGAACAGAAATTTAAAATCATCATTTAAATTTCGGCCTCGCTGGGAATCGAACCCTTTGAATGGCGGTCCGTGGTCCGGTCCGGTCCGGTCCATTACGCCACGCGAGTCGTCAAATCCCAAAATAGTCAGCAAAGCAGAAGGTTCCGCAGACAAAATTTGTTTTTTGATGCTTCTTTTATAAAAATGACTTACCATGGGAAAGGCAGCGCAAAACTTTCAAATTAATTAGGTAATTAGTTCGTGTTTAATCGACAAAATCTTAACTAAATATATTATTTACAAAATAATTATATCAAGAACCGTTCTTAATGAAAATAACTGACATAATATCGCATTTCCGACGCTATAAAATTACTTAGTGGGTCCAAAGTCTAGTAGTCACTTTCCCCTAGTGTAAGAGTTTCATTATTCTGAAAATTCGATAAGCTATCAGATGATACCTACACTATATAGATCTATACACTAAATAATTTTTGTTAGGTAGATAATACGTTTTACAGAATTATTAACGACGAAGTTTTAGGGAAGTGTAGCAGACTGTATGTAATATGTTCAAATATAACGATACCTTATAACGTCTCATAAAAAATTAAGCTTTTGGCGTTTTTTCCCAATGTACGGCATCCGCATCACGTCAGTGCAATTCATTACTCCCACTTTTTTAATAATCACTGCGCCACCTTATACGTCACTGCTCACTCATGTATTACTTAAATTCTTATCTGCTCATTTGTTCCATATTGATTTAGTAGCCGGTAATTTGTTTTTATTACCTGGTTCGACCGTCGTTACTGGCTCTGCTTGACTGCACGCAGGTATCTTCCCCGCTTGAATCACTTTCCATGTGTCATATAAGTCGGTCTTTTCTTCAATCAACCTTGCGCTTTTATAGATGGGTTGAGGGTCAGTTGAAAGTGAGTTCTAATTCATCAACAGCAGCCTCACTTAAAGTAAGACTGACGTCACTATAATATGTACTTAAACTGGGTTTAGTTAAAGATGTAACTTTATACTGTAGTAACAACATGAAGTAGACTGCATAATGTAACCTGCTTCCATATTTATTAAAAAATGTGAAGCAATGGGCCACAGTGTTTTGGAATTGGGATTGGTTATTAGGTAGCGAGAATGTTTTTTTTAACGCTACTGCGCTTGGTTTTTTTAGACAGACAATAAAATTTCTAACTCTTGGGCTTTCATTCACTTCATTCTGAAACGGATCAACGTTAGGTTTGCCTTAAACTTACGCAATTAAAAGGAGATCTGTTATCATAGATGCAAATAAATCTCCACCAATCCTTGAATCGCAATCAGGCAGCTAATTCTTGTTCCAGGCGATGACCTTAGTACGGGGTTCAATGAATAATATCCTATTTCCAGGATGCCTTATTACCTATCAGTTCGTCACATTTTCTTTTTGGTCACTGTTTCTAATTTTGGAGTACAAATTTCTTATGTAAAGTGAAGTGTACCTTGACTTTGTTCTCATTACAGGTGTCACATTACGTGACCGATGTATTCTACGTAAGGCACGTCCCATCGCCTTAAAAACTATCGTGTCATGTACGGTCTCCGTTGACATATCGTGGCGAAGGACGTGCCTGGAAAGATGTTTACATCTACAACAAACATTGTTGTTTATTTCATTCTGTTTGCGGTAGGTCGTATTATGAATTATTAAAATTCCTTTTAGGTATATATTTATTCGGTTTTTTTTATATCCGGTAACTTGCATCTAAAATAACTGTAAATAAATAAACAGATAGAATTATCCTTAGGATTCCCTAAATCTTATTTATTATGTACAACAGGATTTAAACATCAGTACCCATAAACTGAGAATATACATACATGTATATTTATTTGTCACATCAATTTGTCCCGACCAGGAATAAAACCCGGGGCACTCGCTTCGCATGAGGATCTACTTACATACCTACTAGACACGCTAAGAAACTAATATCATAATTAAACCAACAATTTAAAATACTTGCTTTAAAAATGTTTCTTCTGAACTTATTGAATCAAATATACGTGTACAATGTCAATTAAGTTGTTTATAACACCTTGCAAGCGACATATCAAAAAACTTAGTTTGGGGTAATTCGAAATTTCCAATTTTGAAATTCAAATTTTGAAACACCGCTGTTTTAAATTCGATAAAAGAAACTACGTAATGATTGTAACACGATCGTTTGTAAATTGTTTAGGTAATGCTAACGGTTACTTACTGTTGTTTAGTCTATCTATCGTGGTTATGCAAGGCAAAGTGAAGCCTAGTGATAAGGTAGGCATTGCCAGCTGCTGGCAACAAGGGCACAAATTCAGGTCTGCACGCAACTGAGAGCGATTGGGCACGCTTAACTGAGCTGACGTCGACATTGTAGATAAAACAGAATGATTGTAAACTTACAAAGTATCGTTAGGTACCTATTAGCGACAAATACTTCAGCTAGTACCAATCCGCCCACGGCTTGTTTTAGTTGGCATGGTTAATTGCTGTTGAAAATGTAAATTAATTGCACTTCGTTACACTCGACTGTTTTTGTATGTAATATGACCAGGTCCATAGTTTGTAGTAGTCATGGCGACGGACCTTCCAGCAAGTTTCATTTTAATGAAGACCCGTGTTTAAGATGATCGAAATATTTCAAATCAAAAACTTTATTATTATCTATATCTTGTTGCGCTTTCACGCCAAAACGACTCAATTGATCATCATGAAACTTTCTACACATATTCTAAAAAGTATTAAAAAGGACTTGATACTTTTTATTAAAAAAATATATGTAATGATGTTTGATATTTATTTTAGTACTTCAGGGCCAGCGAGGCCGCGGGTAAAAGCTAGTTAATAATAAATGTAGTGAAGCAATAACTTATAAAATATAATCAAAACCAAAATAAAACAAACTACTGTATCCACCTAAAATATACCTACTATATATTTATAATTATTTATTAATATTTCGCCATATTTTTTTAATTATATTCTGATAGATAAGTATAAACATATCTACATCTACCCTTAATTATTTTACATTTAATATTAGGGAAAATAATAACAGATTTTGTCGATATTCGATTTATAGTATTTCAATTAATAAGCCTGGTTTTAAAACATAAAGGCACCGTTTGGTCATGTTGGTACTGCTGCAACTACAATCAAATATCTAATAAAGTACGATGTTGTTGTATTTTTTAATACATTAAAATGTTGTAGATGTACCAACTATGACTAAATAAATGTTTGTTATTCTTGTTCTTATGAAATTAATTTTAAATGTAAATCTTGTCATCGTATGTTATCCAGGTTTGCTGTCCCTGGCCTATAGCTAATCGATTGCATACTAAACACATTGTAATACAATAGTTTACGGGTGACAAAGAGAATTACGTTAAAATTGTGTCAATCACCCCGATAGTTATCCATCGGAAATCGTAGATTAAGCATGTCTGTAGATAATACGTATTCAGGTCTCGAAATCGATTCACCTTACGTACAAATGAGTTATACTCGCTCTCGTACATATTCAAAATCAAACGTTCGTTGAACGTATTTTATTCCATTTCAAAGAACGATAATAATATTCCACTTGTGAATAACATAGCGATAATAATGAAAACCTGTCTACACTTAGTCGTTTCTATTTAAAAATATATTATTTTTTGAAGCTGAATCAAATAATAATAATTTATAATTCATTAGAATATTTCGAAATTTAAATCTAAAGTAAACAATTCTTTAAAACTTGAAAATCATTCGTAATGAAAAATATAATAATTATTTACTCGTTTACAAGTTATTTTATTAAAGCGTGGTTTCCTTATATCTAATAGAATAATATTATGCTTACGTCCGTGTTTTCTTGGTAGCATTTAACGTTATTACCAATAATTTCTCGAAATTGTAATAGGAGTCATTCTACATTATCATCAGATCACGCAAAGAATATGCATATTCGTCACTCGACGTATAGGGGATATACCAGAATGATTGGGTACAGAAGGTAAGAGAATAATACTGAGTAATATACAAGTATATGCAATTAATTTACACCTGTACCTATTTTGTAGGAGTGTTTATTTTAATGAACTCTAAATATACTCCCATATAGAGCGTTATTATTTTTTAAATTCCTTTAATAAATGTTTTTTAGAAACTAGCAGACCTGGCGAACTTCATTATCCCTAACAGAATGTGAAAGTGTAAAATCCTCAATTAAGGCATTCATATTTAAGTCCGAGCCAATCCAAATACACTCGAGTTCCAATGAAATCTACAGAAAAGATACATTCCTTTATTTTATGTTTTATTCCATATTGTAATCATACATAATATATTATTTTTTTTTGAGCTTTTGCTCCAACAATCCTCATAACATGCATGGATTTTAACTCTTACTTACGAAAATTGTAGAAATTTCCTGAAACTCAACTGTAAAATATATTTAACGTAAATTACAATTCTGGTAAACTGTTTAGCAAGCTTCCTTCTGATTTGTCGACATGTCGATGACGTCATTGGAGTTTTGTGTTACGTGGGTTGTGTAGAACACTCACCACGTGGTACATTTGTTCGCCGTTAATATTTAAAAACCCTTGCATAGCCAGTAACTTGAGTACGTAACGAAATAAGCAAAGCAGCGTGTTATTTCGCACTGTGCGTTGCGTTTTTGTATAATATTCCAGGAAACATGACGTCAACTATTTTGAGTATTGTATCAACGCATACACAGCCATAACTTGTGATATTGTTCCCGAGATCATGTTTCCTGTTTTAAATAAATGCCTACAAATAAACTTACTGTTATGCAAAATTATATCTGGTGATTCATTCTTGTCATAATTTATCGTGCCCTGCTTTTAATTATTAAGTGTTATTTTGAATGTAAACGGGTACCCGCTATTCTTGTACTTTATAACGATACTAGTAGAGCCGGCGAAGTTCGTATCACCTTGGAACGATTGTCCGGTTTTTGTAGCATTTCTCATCAATGCTCAACTCCTATTGGTCGTTGCGTTATGTCATACAACTTATAGCCTTCCTTGGTAAATGCACTATCTAACATAAAAATATTTTTCAATTCGAACCAGTAGTTTTTGAGATTGGTGCGTTCAAACAAACATACTCTGCAGCTTTATAATATAAGTATAGATTTCGACACAGTTACATGGTTCATGTATAGAAAGATACTTAATCTATATTTAAAATGTTTAATGTTAAATGTTATGAAGAGGTTGACGGCAAACGACCAAAAGCCTGCAGTCCTAGACGGTCTAACCTAGTTCGCCAATGTTGCACACCAACCTACACGATTCCATGCTGCCAAAGATCAAAGCCATGCTGAGATACAATCACGCAAAAGATAACTCAACGCATATTGATGACGACCCTCAGTAATAAGGATAATGGAGGAGAAGGAAATGTTGTGATGACTGTTCAATATTTTATCAAGCTGGTAATGTAGGTTCTGGGATCATTTTTGAATATAGAATTGATTGTCACTGGATTAAAGCACCTAGCGGTATTTAGAATTGGACTGAACCGACATCTGACGAACACATGTGATGTTCACATGAAAAAAAAATGTAACCTCACTAAATATCTATTGCGCGGCTAGTGACTGGCTGTCTTTTTCAGTACACAGTCCAATGCAAAGTATATTGCGTTGGGTGGTTATTGGAATAATAAAAAAAATATCTTGCTAACCATCCAGGGCTTACACAGAAGTAAAAATGGGTGTTAACTTTGAGATATCTTTCTAGAGACATTTCGATAGATATGCATCTGAGATTAGTGAAAAGATCTATGCAAGTTTCAAAACATCTCAAGTCTTTATCGTAATATTTCCTTGCCGCAATTATCATCCATTTTTAACGTAAGCTGAGTCGCAGTAGCGGCATTAAATTAACATTAACTTCACTTTTTATTATGACTTAAATAAACAAAGCCGAATTTGAATAAAATACTACACCGTGCTAATGAAATTGCTTAGAATATATGAATATTTGTAGGTATGTAGAGTCGCGCACGGATTTGCTGAGGTATGCTTATTAATGGTACAATGTACATGTACAACTTCGTAGCCGCAATTTAATGACCTTATCATTATGAACATCACGATCCTATTATACCGTGCGTTGTAGATACCTTGTTAGTTACGTCACATGCCTCTTTCTTATTCTTGCGTGTAATTAGACAAAATATAAAGTTGAAAACTAATATTCGGCTACATAAATATTTTAAATGAGCTAATTAAGCCCTTTCATTTAAAACGATAGGTGTTTTCAATTTTTTTTTATTTTAACCTTATTTCAGAGAGAGCGACGTTGAATTGACTGTGACGTCACATGGACTACAACAAGCGGATAGTCAAGATGTTTCTAACGATACCTCATTTATCAAATTATAAGTATGTAGGTGTAAATTAGTAGCTGTGTCGGAACAAATGCACATAGCTCATATGTAATAAACACGTATATACATATTTACACATAGATTTAAACTAACATATTATTCACTTCTCTTATTATCCTTTTGGCTAAGCCGAAGTTGGGTAAAATTGAAAGATTTTATATTTCCATGTCTATTGTCGTGGTGTTTATCCATTCCATAATATAAGTATAATCAATCAGACTTAATTTAGGCTTCGAATCCAGTCTATGCATTATATAGATAAGACGTTTTTTTATTTATTAGTTATAATATAATTTTTATATTACTTCACTTTGAGCTGAATCCAAGTCTCCAAGCTCTCCAATGGGTTACTAATGAGCTGGTATTAAAGAAATAATTAAACCTTATGCACATGTGTTTTATAAATTCCTGTATCTCAATAACGCAAAACCTTGTAATGGTCCGGGATTTAACCAAGGACTACTGGCTCAGTCAGTGTCTCTAGAAAGGGCTACAAGGTCGTTTAAGTCTTTCTATCTAGGTCTATCTGGCACTAGTCTACAATCACCTTTTGTATTTATTATAAGCTAATGCTTGGCTACAATCTCACCTGATGGTAAGCGGTGATGTGGACTTGGGCTTTGGGTGATGAAACACATTAACTTAGTAGAAGCCTGTTCATTCCTGACCTAAAGACATGAACAGTATGATCGAAAGGGATATATACTATATATAAGTTATACGGTATACGGTATACTTGGTATGGTATTACGTAGATAAAAGTTTCTACCTACCTACCTTTATACTATATACCTGATACATAAAAGGTTCTGTTTCTTTCCTCTTCTTTTTTTCTTTCTTGGCCGATAACGCTTCAATGATGCCTTCAATGTCATCGATATTCATGGGCAATGGTGACCACTTCCCATCATGTAGCTCTTGTGCTCATTTGTCGGATAGGAGATAGAGCACTAAAATCTTCAGGAACTATGTACAGAATTCTCTGAAAATTATTTTGGTTGACGAGTAACAGTTGAAATTGTTGATTTTTTACTGATCGATCGTACTAGATCTATAAAAAGAATCAAAACGAATGCATTTATATATGCTGACTTTTCTTTCATTTTGTTTTTTTTTAATATGCGTTTTTGAAAAAATATATATACATAAATTTCATGCCATTGCGCTCTGACTATCGTTTCCTTAGGATACTTCGGGAAAGGAGAACTAGAAGTCTCCACAAACTCTACTTCATCATGATATTTTATTAACGGTAACTTTAGTATGCTTATCTACCAACGAAAGTATAATCGAAATTGAAAATCAACTCCTTCGTATAAATAAAAGTAATTTGTTATAACAATTACTACGTAAAGCATTAGGGCATAACATTTACAATTGACAAGTGCAATATACTTATTTTGTTTTTGCAAAAAGTGGTGTCAATCAATCATATAATAAACTTTTACAAATTAATAAAAAAGTTCAGCGTCTATTGATTAATATTAAGTTAATTTAATAAAAAATAATGCCACGTGAAAACAGGACCTTTAATGTAAATAGTTGATAATGCTTAAACAAACGTGATGGGATATGCTCACCATGGACATCAATAAACTTTTACTTTTATTATAATACCCAATAATGAAAATAATTACTTAAGCAATTACGTAAAATTAACTTAATAATCTTTGCCCATTGTTTACTTTAAAATATTTCTCCCGACTTATTAACCAAATGTGCATTTAAACATTTACGTCAACATTCCACATTAAACTGTCAAGGACCAACAACCCGGCTTACAAGGAACGTTGTATAGTTGAGTACAGTGTAATTAATATAAAGTATAACAGAGTACGGCCCTGATTACCACAGGGCACCTGGGGACCGGTCGCACTCGTTCCGCAAGCCCACTCTCCTCCCGCCCTCT
>DWJN01005026.1:0-11837 GCA_018248895.1 Carystus phorcus
TTATTGCCGCTTCTTCTACCAGGGCCACTCATCGTAGGGCTTTGCTGAAGCGATGGCTTAGTTGACTTTCGAAAAGTGTTTGTAAAAACCTACTTCGAATAAATGATTTGATTTGATTTGAGGAGTTCTCAGTGAGATTTTGTATGTACTGCCAATGTGACATTACAAAACTATGACTATGATATCATAAAGTACTATAGAAATTTATTATGCAATCTCTGTTTATATATTTTTAATAGAAAATAACCATGTCATTCTTAAATACACATCTCTAAACTGTAATACAAAGTATTCATTAAAATTTATGGCTTCCTTCGACGTAAAAAGCTAAGAGAATCTTGAGAAAGATTTGTGGCTGGCGGATTATAATTTGGAGCGCAGAAAAGTATTTAATGCTTCTCGTAAACTTTGCGAACGGCAGCCGAGGGAGATGAGCTCTGGAAAATGTGTATGAACATCTTTTTATTTTATAGGATTTATCTAGTGTAAGTACTTAGATGTATTTGAGTTAAAAATAGTGCTTTTCGAACAATTTTACACTGGAAAAGTGGACAACCTCGAGTCTAGTAAAACGTTTACTATTCGTTCTTATTTTTATGATGCCATCTATTGGTAGGAGATCATTAAGGCGATTTAAACTTTTGTTACAGCAGCCCTACACTATGATCAGGTGCTTTCATTATATCACTGGTAGTTTTTGGCCAGCAGGTTCTTCTTCGCTTGTTTTTATTTAATTCTATCCGCTATTGATTGAATTGAAAATGTTGCCAAACTCTTTTTTGATCGTCTTTAAGGTGCGGTTTAGCGTGACCCAACGATTTTTTGTGTGTAAAACCTAAATTTATGTGATTAGTCTAGATATTAGGTTTTTCTTATGAATTATAATATGTGACTTCATCTGTTGATTATGAAAAAAATTGAGGTAATAATAATACAACTCATTGTTATATCTGCACTTCATATCCGATTCTAAGCCTGCAATTTTTCGTTCTTAAAATAAAAAGTTGTATTGTATTGTATCTTGTTTGTATAAGTTTGTATTCACTTTGTTTCTTAAGACATTTAAGTCACATTTGGTTTTAGTTTCATAAATCAATGCAGAAGTGATTGTGAATTCATTCACATTAATTGTAGAATAGTTTAAAAATCGAATCGGTAATCTTAAAAGGGAGTGACGTCACAAAATTCAATGCGGAAGTGATCTAAATTCAAACACGTTTAAAAATCGAAATGGACATGTCAAAACCATTGATTTTAAAAGAGAGCGACATCGCAGAGATATTGGCCGCTCCACGGTATTCATTGTTCGGTCGTTAGATAGAGGTACATCGGTAGTAGGTGCATCTAAAAAGTGCAACGCGATTGCAGGAGGCTGCGGGCGGAGGGAGAAAAAAAAATAAAAGCTGACCGAAAACCGCGCGGGCGTCGACCGGCCACCGACCCCGAGGACCAAGTTAGACCCCACTCCTGGCTCTAGTGACTCCTACCACGACGAACCTTAAGTAATTGTAATCAAATAGTAGTCATAATCTTTGTCTGTATGGCCTTTATGGACTCTGAAATGGTAGGAAATAGAGCAGTTTTTTCTTTAGCAACTTTGTTCGGAATTCTCTAACGAGAGTTTTGGTGTTAAATTATATCGATCGGATTATGATTGATATTTATGTTGACTTTTCTTTTATTTCTTTACTATGCGTAGCAACTCGCGCCGTGTAAGGCTAGTAATAGTGATAAATACCTATCTGGTAAATAAATTTTCAGGAAATGTCGAATGAAAGTGCTTATAAATTAAGAGGAGATTATGATGTTGTAAAAAAATATGAATTTTCAAAAAAAAACCCAATTAATTTTTGTACACGATTTTTATTCGAAGTTTCCAAAAAACCTATTTGTTCAAATATGTAGGTTGGTATCTGTGTTATTAAAGCGACGTGTGTTTTATTTACGAATGAGTCGATTGCATTTGTTTTAGGTGTATGACGTTTATTGGTTTTACATTACGTTAACATTTTTGGGGTGTCGAATCTTACATTATTTCTTTTTTAACAGCGCTTATCAAATGGTCGCTGTACTGTCATATGCAAATGATTGTACAGTTAATTAAGTGAATAATAACTATATATGTTATTATTATATTCATTCACAGGTATTTACATACAAAAAGCATTGTAGAGTAAAGTAACTTGAAAACAATAATTAATTTATCCAAAATTTTATTCTTAAAAAAACTTCTAGAAACTCGGTCACGTGACACAATACTATCGGGTTTTTGATGGGTCTACGAAAAACTTGTCGACTACTAGTTTATTGTCTATTTTCGCCATATTATGTTACTGAAGCAACATTGCTTATAGATACGTTTTCGCCAGTTATTAAAACAATGAGTTATGGATACAAATACATAACCGAATTTAAAATTAACTTTTTGTAGGTTCGTTGGCTACTACTAAATATTTTTGGCTATCTTTTGGATAAAATATGTTACTCATTTTTTAAATTAAAGTACATTCCGTGAAATTCTCAATCTTCTTTACTAAATGCGCATTATGGAACCCACGAGACTGTACTGTTAATAAAAGTTTTTTTAAACAGTTTAAAAAACGGTATAAAATGTCAATGCGATATTCTAAAAACCATTGAATTTGCAAGTGGCAGTCCGGACCATACAAGGATATTACTACCATCGTTGCGGTTGACACTTGACAGAGTTCGTGTCGAGTTGGCTTTTTATTTATTTTCCGAGAAGTTGCGCCTACGCACGCTAAGCTAAGAATAATAACCGTCCGAAGTTTGGGGTCGGATAACGAAATATTCCGCTACACATGTACACACACCGACACCAGAATATTCTACGTATTGATACTTTAACATAGAAAGTTTTGTATTTCTTTGTACTATAAACTAATATAAACTAGATACGGTTTTATAGTTTAGAAAAATAAATGTTTGAGCTGTATCGGAGCCTCTTGGAAGAAACCTCAATCTCATGCCAGTGGAAA
This sequence comes from Carystus phorcus, assembly GCA_018248895.1. Classification (NCBI taxonomy): domain Eukaryota; kingdom Metazoa; phylum Arthropoda; class Insecta; order Lepidoptera; family Hesperiidae; genus Carystus; species Carystus phorcus. The sequence goes on from DWJN01005026.1 coordinate 3,000, forward strand.
AGGGTATCTATGATAAGAGGCGATAGAGGCTAGCCGGCTTGGTATGGCTTTTTCTTAGGATTATATAATCTTATTAATACATTTATAGTGTTACTAATATTTTTATCTTTTAGTGAAGTCCATCTGCCTAGTTACCCTCTTTCTTGACTCAGCTGCCAAATGATTCGTAGTATTCCGGCTAAGAGCTTAACAGTCAGTGTCTCTGTTTCTTCTCTACTTTTCTTCTTCTTTCTTCTCTCTTATTTCCTGCCTGGCATCGCATCAGCTATGTCTCTAGTGTTGCTTATGTCCATGAGAGATGGTGACCACTATCATTTGGTTCGTCTGCTTGTTTGTCAGCTATTTATTATATACTAGTAGACTCGGCCACGCGTTGCTGTGACTAAGGTTTACATATTCAATTTAGTAGACTAATTAACTTACACAGCCATCTGTAGTTCTTTGAAAGATATTACACAAATAATTTGAAAATTAATATTGTGACTATATACTGAGATGTAAGTTATCCTATCTTTCAAGTTGGATCAAACTACACAAGGTGTGCAAGATTTGATTAAAATCGATTAAGTGGTTTAGAAGTCCAACGCGGACAAACACCGTGACACGTACTTTATATATATAAAGATAATGTTTTTTCTATATGTTGTAATTGAATTAAGAATAATAAAGTGACGATAGACGCACAATGTGCCTATAAATTCATATAAAATGCTAAAGTATTTGGATTTTTGTTGATTGAATTTATTTTCCGTGTATACAATCAGTCGTGATTTAAGAAGGAAGCAAGTTTGTATACGGCAAATTTATTACTAGAAAGCCCTCGTTTCGCTTCGGAAAAATAGCTGTGAGTTTACAAACAGTAATAATACTTAGGCCAATAGAAAATTGTTATAAATGTGAGCGCTCAGCGTATACTTTAGTGATTATTATTGCCGAGATATCGTCATAAAAACCTAATAAATAATAATAACCTAAAAAACCTTTGATAAAAAAATTACGATTTTCACAGCATCCGTTTGGCTGTTAATTTTGATATAAATCTATTCAACGATTGCTTTAGCTTTTCTAGTTAACTCCAGTTTCATGTATTGAATAGATACAAAAAGAAAATTGTGTAATATTGTACCTTTAAGTAAACAGAACTTTAGTGTAAGATAATTTAAATGAGTATTTTCCCTGTGATCATATTTCAATTACAAACGTTTGAGGAAAACATGAATTGAGATATATAGAATATAATTCTTTGTCTCTGCGTATATCACTGAACTACCTTTAAACGGTCGGAAATTTTTTGATATAGTGTGTTTAGGTGGATTCGAAATGTGTGCATTTACAAATCGATCCAATAGAAAATGTTTTCTCTTTTTAAATATAGTATCTGTATATATAGATTTAGTATTTATACAACTTTAACCGTAAATAACTTTCATTTCTATAAATATTCCGATAATCACTTTTTGAATGTGTGTGGCCAAAGACGGAGATACGATGAAATGAAATCTAATATCGTAAAGCAAGCGATATTGTTACCTCGACGTCGGTAGGTATTAATTTGTAATACGTGGGCGAAGGTGAACGATTCGTCAATGTGCGAATCATTAGCGAGCGCCGAAACAGGCCCGATAGAGGCAGTGCCTTTGTGCGCCCGACGATTACTCACCATCCGACTGCCAGCCACCATTGCGTACCATCAACACACCATCTTCTTCTATAGGTACATATAACTGCGTTACTTGTATGTGGCAAATACATATGTATATTCAAAAACTCATAGGGACATACATATGCAAGAGAACCCAAAAAACGTTTTTTCATTTTGCCTGTTTGTCTGTATGTTTGTGCGCGCTTATCTCAGAAATGGTTTATCTGTTTTAAATGAAATTTTCAGGATTATATTGTGATGGTCTTCGCTTAATGTTTAGTGTTATTTTTATTTAAATCGGTTTAGAAATAAAGAAGTTATGTTAATTTATATCAAACATAACGTAATTATTAATAATTCGGATGCGATAATCAACCTGTTTTGTAATTTTAGTTTCCCTTTTTGGAAAGTCGAAGTAAACAAGGCGTTTATCCGTATTGACAAAATATTTATAAAAATATCTGGATAATTTTAAATTATTATTTTTTTCTTTGATTATTCCTTGAAACATCTTGTTTCAATAACCAGTTATATAAGAATTATATTGGTAAATTAAAGCGTGTCGCGTGTGGATATTTATTACAAGCGGTTGACAAAGTAGCTGCGAAGATTAAGATTTATTATCACGAAATCTCAGAATATATAATTACACTTAAACTTTATCATTGTTGACTTAAATTTGTTGTTCATGACAAAACGTTTAATACAAGTTCTTACATGTATATACAGTTTGATTATTATCGCTTGTAAATTTTAGTTAATTGTTTGATTTCTTTAGATAGATAATCTTTAGATAGATAAATGGTTCTGAATCAACATACACAATATAAAATCTAAAAAACTTTAGTCAGTCAGTTTAGTAATACATATACATACATACATTATGTTCGGTAGTAAAGTCAAAGTCAAATTATTTATTTCTTTTTAGGAACTTACAGCTTACTTAACGAAAGTCAAAACTACTACAAATAACAACCTCTGTAACATTATACATATTTACTAAAACACCATAATATAGAGTACAGAGTAGAGTTAATTTTTTAAGCGACTTCAAAAAAAAATGAGGAGTTTTTTTTCATGTGTGTAGGTTAATAACTTTTTACTAGTAGTAAAATGAATAGTCGTTTCTTTGACCTTTTAGCTTTAATGTATTCAAGGAAAGCTAAAAGAATGACAGATCTGTATTACGCGCTACGGGACGATAAAATATTCATTCAAAAACGTTTGTATTAGCTGTGTTAGTTAGTACAATAACGATTGTACCGTTTTGTAAGCAATTTGTTGAAGTGTCGCTTACCTGCGATATCCGTTATAGGGCATTTACAAGGACAGACAACGTACCAGGTGCTTATTACAATTGCTGACGAATAACTTTCCCGTTAAATATTTATTGGGGTTAAATTTTGCGATTTTAATGTATGACAGAAAATACAAGTAGTGTGTATTAAATATGCTAGCACTTTCATCATATATTAATCTCAAGATTTGTTTTTAAGTAGATTATAGCTAATCTTTTATTAATTATCGTAAACTAACGTTAAATGCAATAAACTATTTGATGGGATGATATATCACCTGCAAATTAAAGAAATTAATTAAATAAACCTATACACTCACAACCCCACTATGGGATTCCCCGTGTCATGGGAACCATGGGCAATACACAAATGCAAGGACAAACAAAGGCAGAGAACAGAACCTAAACTTATCATCAAATTTCTACCACCCTCAATTCGGACTCAGAAATCCACAAACACAGGACACGCGTTTATTAGAATTTAGTTCTAAAATTTTGTTATAATTGTTCCAGCTCCAGACATCTACAGATGATGTAAACGATGGAAACGTGGACGGAGATACGCCTCCAGCCAACGGCTCCATCTTCACTATGACGCTGAAGAACAATCACCTGATTGTTGAAACTGAGGAACGCAATGTTAGTAACACTATATTCGCGTTATTTATGCTTTTGTTTTTTGTTTCGTACTATTAGGATATATCTCTTTTTGAATCTTGAAAATCCGAAAAATCCTGAACTAAGGTCACTAATATACTGCTAATTTTATTTTTTTCTATTATTTCCAGGATATCGCGAAAAATGGCCGCGAAACAAAGATGAAGTACTCACCAGATAACGATGGGATTTTCGTCGTAGAGGTGCAACAATCGACGGCTTACAGACCTAATAATAAAACTATTCATAGCTCACCGCCTCATGATCCTCAAATTTCCACAAATCAAGCCCTTATTCATCGTGTACCAGAAGATTTTGAAAAGAAAATAGAAGAAGATAGTGAAAGAAGTAGCATGAGGTATGATAAGCAAGCCCTGGCTCTTTCGAGCACTGGTTTATCGATTTCAGATCTAAGCATGTCTTCCATTGGTTCGCACAATATCAGCTATTCCTATAGCAGTCAAATGGGATACGAACAAGGCCCATTTGGATATCCTATCTATGCGGGCTATAATATATCCAAGGAAGATATAGGCGATGCGATAATACATGATAACTCCCAAGAACCGCTCATTGGGAAAACGCCTACTGATCCAGATAGGCCTGTGGTAACCGCTGCAATCTTCAAACAAGATTCTATAATCGGCAACGATGCTCTTCAAGGTCCTGGATACTGCATTGAGGGTTCAAGCGACGGCCCCTTACTATCAGATGTTCAGGCTCGCGAATACAGCCTCCAACATCTACACGATCAGAAAGAAAAGAAAATGGAAAATGGCGTAGCCGTCCCTATATCTGAAAAAGTAGAAAAGCCTGCTAAAAATTTTAATAGGTCTGATAGTTTACCAATGCGATTACAGGACGATATAGTACCCACTGAAGTTAAAGTTATGGATACTATTGGAGAAGATATTCCAAAAGATGTTCTCAAAGGAAAAAGAGCATCACTTCCCGCGATAAGATCGGATATGTATGAGTCTGTGAAAGAAGTTATTCAAACAGGATCACCTAAGTTTGAGAAATTGAATAACGATGTATCACCAGGAGAAAGTAGTTATGACAGCCCTCCTATGATAACTATCACAGAAGAGAGCGAGTCTGGCAAGTCTGATAGCACCAGCTAATTACTGGATGGCTGAAATGTATTGTACATAGATGTAAGTTTTATTAGTATTAGTTGGAAAGATCATGGGAATGTACTTTAAATTTCAAAATTTTAAGGTGGTGCCAGAATTTAAAATAAAATCTACGGAATTTGTTGTTTGAATGATATTATTTTCATTTACAAATTTTGTTTAAAATTGTTGTCTCTGTAATCTGGCACCATACATTTTCACTATTACATGTAATTTCGTAATACTTCCTTAGTCAAGTAGTAGGGTTACGGAAAACGTTGTAAGCTTTAGTGAGTTTTGTTATCTGTCGTTTCGTTCAAGTTTATTGTTATTCTATGTATAGATTCTAATGTAGTTCTCCATATGTGTTGAATGTTGAACTTTTTGAACTCAATAATTGTAATACTGTAAGCACTTAGGTAGATAATGTGAATGTGATGCTTGCCAACTTTACGAACTTCGAATTGAATAGTTGTATAGGTTAAAGTATATTAGGATCCATGACGTCATTGTCATCTTAGTTCCATATGACATACTTTGGGCATAAGAGACGAAAAATATTTCTCATTTTCGTAGTTCCTGTATTAGCGAGTTTTTTAAAAACCGCAAAAAGATTATTTCCATAGCTTCCTCGTTCATCAATATCTTCTCTTTACTTAAAGTTAGCTTCGTAACAATCAAAATAAAATTGGCAAGCATTATTTCTTCTTATTTCCTTTCAAAATTGTAACATACTCGTATTATTGTGTTCATCAATATTTTGCCTCGTCTTATATTAAAGAATTGAATTCAGTAATTTTTAGGACGTATTTTTAACCATTGGGAAGCGTGCTACGTTCATAGGAATATATTTTTGGTTGAGTTAATAATTTAAATATTTAAGGTCGAAAAATAAAAAAAAGTTGCAGAAATCGAAATGTGAATAGTGAATTTATATCAGTTCCTAGTACATAAGTCGTTCTAGTTTCTCAACATCGATATTCTTGTCTAGAATACTATTCTTTGTAAGTAGATAGAATATGGTTCGGGAATGTTTGCTTATTCGGCTCAATGTTCACATAAAGATTTTAAAATATAACTTGTTTTACATTACTAATATTAATACACAATGATTCATAAGAAGTTCAAAGGACGCGCTACAATCCGTTTTTCAGTTGCTAAGATTGAAATATTTTTGAGAGAGTGCGTAGTTGACTTTCGAATAGTGTTTGTAAAAACCTACTTCAAATAAAATTATTTGATTTGTAGAACATCAGTAATAAGACAAGTGTCTATGACATCATAGACACAAATAAAAAGTGTTTTTGGTTCTGTGAAGATAACAAAGCTTATCTATATTTAAGAAGTTCACACCATTATACGCATAGTTAACATAGTATTATGTACAACATAGAATATTAACTGGCAACTGAGTAATCGGTTTAGTAGAACTTACAACATTCATAATGAAATTATGTTTGTAAGATATATATTTCATATTTTTATCAAATCCAAAAATAACTGCTATCAGAGAGACATGGTCGATAAGGAATCATCGGTCAACGAATTACTGAATATATTATAATAAAAGTCTTTTTCTTAGTAAGAAAAATTCAATCTGATTTTATGTTATTCATATTAGTGTCGTGGCCAAATTAGAAATTCACTTAGAATAACGATTTATTTTTGAAGAATCAACAAATTTGATTTATTATTTTCAGTGCCGTTTACAAAACTATTTATATAATTAAAGTTTACACAACATTACAGAATTTTGAGCGTCATGTGAATAACGGACACCGACGCCATCTTGTTTCTTTTATAAATTATGGCATTTAGAGTGTTTCAGTATGTTGTTTATTTCAGATGTAATTATTGTGTGTGTCATAAGTATTACTGGTTTATGACATAGAGAATATTAGTGCATTGGTATATGTGTGTTATTAACAAAAAATATTATTCGGTGTTTTTCTGCTCATATGATTGAAAATTGAAAAAAACCCCGAAATACCGTTGTCATTGTTTTAAAATTTTATCAGAAAAAAATAGGAACCTAAAAAAATCGATCACAATATACATATAATTGGTTATCTTTATATATATAATTCATCCATCCAGATGTATGAACTCCTTTTAGACAGTTGGACTGTTTGATGATTTTTTTTATGTATAAATGGATTCGAGAATGGTAAAGATCCACAATTCGATAGCTTTTAAATTTTTTTTATTACCAAATAGAATTATTTATCTATGTTTAACGATACTGACACTCGGTATACATATTCAATACTAGTAAACGATATAGTATAATATATTGCCAAATTCTAGTGTTTATATATACATATTATAATTAGCTTAAAAAATTGATGTTGCAGAGATTGGGCACGTTTGAATTATACATATTTTGTTTTAATAAGGCAATTAGTTAAACACCGTATTATGTAAATAATAAAATATAAAGACGATATATGAAGTCAATAATTAGACTACAGCGCCACCTATATGGTCTTTTAAAGCACTGTTTCAAAGAAATAAGCATATTGTGTAAATATGACATTAAATATACGATGAAGAGTCAGTCTTTTACAGAAAACTGCGATATATATGTTTATTATTTTTCACTGCCCAATCTTCTAAACAGGCAGGCAATTATAATAGAATTAATATTATTATATAAGTGTATTAGGTATAATTATTTTCGTAATTATAATTTGTAATACTAAGTAAAATACAGCTTTAAAGCTTCAACGTTATTATAATTTTTGAAAAGGCTTCTATATTTTCCGTTGGAACAATGTTGATTTTGAATTGCCGTCCTAAAAAATTAAAAAGAGAATGTGCCAAGCATTGTTGATGTCTAAATATTTTTATTGTAAAATCAATGTTCGGTGTTTGTGTACAGTTAGGTATTTGAGTTTGTCGAGAAAAGAAATCGTTTTAAGAAATAGTTAAGTATTATTAATATTTAATGTGACATGATTCAAGTTACTTTTATTCGGCATTCGTTATTAATTTATGTTTTTGTAAGTAAAGTCATTTGCGGATTGCATTTCGGTTGTTTTTGTATTTATCCCCTTTACCTCATATTTCATGGACGTCGATTTCGTTCATAATAGTTTAGTATAAGTTGATGATAGTAAGGGCTTCGTTTCGCTTCGGAAAACAGTAACGAATATGAAACGTTTTATACTTTTCTCTGTTTAAACAAGCCTTCAGATCGGTAATTTTCTATGGAGAAGGCGGCGCACAGCTCGGAACAGATGTCGCTACTGGAGTTTGAGACCGTATATTTCTATTGAAATTTTCAGGATTAATGTGTATATTCTCATTGTTTATATACGTTTATTCCGTATTTGATTTAATAACATTTTAATGCATTACCCTTCTGCTTTTTTAGTTTATTTCTTTATAATGATTTCCCATATTTTCACACAATATTTCGTAACATTTATTAAAATCATTTGATCGATGTTATGTGATCTAAATAAATGATGTGAAAAACAAATTAACCAAAGAGCGTTTTTAATGAAAACATCACAGAATCACAAAAGTATCACAAACTTTATTGGCGCCAACTAGTGACAGGGTTTGACAGCCGACTTTCTCATTTGTTACAAGTGTAGTTAACCAGGTGGGTTTCACGGAAAGATAATAATATTAATAATATTATTAATAATTCAGTAATAATATTGACTTTACTCTGATCTGATCTGCTTCTGCTTCTGTCGCCTTACAACCCTGGTCAGCGCATTTTAGGCCATTCCTATACCACTCGTATGTATGTATGTTTCGATAATGCATTAGTTTTTGATTATTCACTGTTCTAGTGATACCAACATAAAATTTGTGATAAATGCGTATTGTAGGTACATTTTTAGTTGTTCTCGAACCTGATAGGAACTTTCAACCTCTATTTTAGGCCATAAAAAAAACTTATAAATAGCACTATGAAAGGCAATTTGTTTTCAGCCAACATCGTACATCTAGTTTCAAGTATTCAATAGAGATCTATATTTCTACGGGGAACTATTATTTACTACTACATAATACTAAATACGGATATAGTTGTAGTATCCATAGAATTTAGCAAATAAAGTAGGGTGTTAATATGTTAATATTAAATTCGTTATACTGTGGTAATGCTACGC
>DWJN01005027.1:0-11836 GCA_018248895.1 Carystus phorcus
CTGGCCTGACCATTCATTACTATTTTGAAGGTCATTACTCTGCCAGGATAATCTGTGATTATTATATTTTTAATTATTGCAATTGCAATTTGAAATATAATAATCCAAATTCAAATTCGAATTTGAATTATTATATTTTTAATTATTGCAATTTATAAAGCCACAGCGAGTTTGTGCTGAAATATATTTATTTATCTGCTCGTAAATAATACAACTTATAATAAAAATACAATATATATTTTTCGTCCGCCGAACTGTACAACTGTGTGTGTGAAGTCTGGAACATCGCAGCGCTCAACCAACTACTAATTAACGGCGGATTACTGTACGGACCGCCGCGGCGCCGTCGACGGCTATTTACTGTTTACAACTGAATCGAAGACAGCGCAAATAATGTGTCGACTGTTGCCGATCGCATCAACGACAATACCATCTGAAACCATGTTTCGACTGTGGATTTTGGCTTGAAAAGGTTACATGTAATTGCTGACCGTGGCTAATTAAAAAACAAATCCCATTATTTGATTTTGTAACTATGCGCATGTCGTACAAAGTAATATAGATATAATGAAGTAGTCGAAATAAATGGATATTGGGTATAGCCTTTTCAGCTTTACTATGAAGGTTAATCAATCTGCTAATTCTGAATATCTTCAACTAATCCTGTATTGGTTTCAAGGATATTGGTGGCAACGCCACTTCTAAACAATGTTGCCGTATAAGTAATTTAAGTATGTAAATTGCCACACATTGAGCAGAAGAGTCATCTTATAGTTATTTATTCCATATTAAAATACTATTGACGAGTGTATTAGTTGTATTATTACTTCAAATAAATTATTTTTACCTATGTAAATATACGGGTGAGATGAGTTTCAAACTTTGTTAGATATTTCTTTGGATTCAGTTAAAATTGATGACATGTCCATTTATCACAAGTTTAAATAGGCAACATAATAAAATATTTCTTATAGACTTGTGCCTCCGCACTAAAATTTATTGTTTCGCGGGTGGAATAAACAGGACCCAAGTGAAATAAAAGTCAGCTTCGTCTGGGAATAGAACCAGGACACTTATGGCTAACTTCGGGACAGGATCACTACTAACTAGGCTACAATGTCGTCAAATAAATCAAAATAACATACACATTATTAACATCTCACGATGTAACGCAGCGCCGTAAACAAACGTTAAGGTCAATGGACCGCAAATAGTAAATCACGTTTAGTATTCCGTACACTATACCAGTTGGCCGCAAGTAACAGAAAGAGCATGTCCTCAGGGCTTCGCTTGTGCTTTTCAATTTCCCTTTCGGAATTATTCGCGCTAATCGAATACGAACTCCGGCCGGGGCGCCGTGCTATCATTCATTCATGAGACTAATGTCGCTACGCGCAGCCATGCAATGAGACTTCAGTGAGAATGTTATGTATTATTAAAAAAATTAACACTTCTTTTATACAACATTTTATACTATCAGCATCACAATAAAATTGCCATTATTTCTTATAGATAAATAAAATATATTTTAAAAACAATATCAATTATTTATTCTATAGTTGTCTATAATTTGTTTCAGTTTTGAATAATTGTCTTAATTGAACTTACTTCTACAAATACTACAGGTAATATGCTAAAAAATGTACATGTGAATCAAAAAGAAAACAATTGATTGAATATCTAAGAAGAGGGAAATGCATCCCCAGATTCACATATAAGACTTGATTGTAAGTAATTGCCAACAAGGTTCAATAATCACGATCAATGAATCTCAAAGTATAGAAAAAAATGTTAGAATAAATAAATTCCATTAACCAATTCATACACGACATGTCGTTATAGTACCTACAAAGCGCCATTTCATAAAAAAACTATCAAAGTTTATTGACTGATCTTGAAACTGTGTGTAAGGCATATTGTTGGTCTACATTAGCATTCCGCGCACTTCCAACTGGCCACAAGTAACAGAAAGAGCAAGTCCTCAGGGCATCGCTTTAGCTTTTCAATTTCCCTTTCGGAATTATTCGCGCTAATAGAATACGACGGCGGCCGGGGCGATTCCGATCATTCATTCATGAGACTGCTGTCGTAACGTACTTAGAACTATTCCAAATGATTAGTTGCAGTAATTATCTTGATGATCATTTAATGTATAAGTTGAGTTCATTGTACGAATTTCCCCTTATAATGATCCGCGATACATTAAATCTATTTGAACTAAATGTATTAGGCATTACGTTACTATGTAACGACGGTCCTATTGAAGGACGGTATGCTCTCTACCACCCAGTTGCGTGATTGCCGTTGAGAGCAATAAGCGGGTTTATATAGTCGACAACTTATTGCTGGTGCCTTTTAGCTGTTACTAAAGTCTTTTCACCGCGTTGGCCACCTACCGGTGGATTGTCTGGTAGATTGCTTGTCGGCTAAATGTTAAAAAAAATCGGTTTCAACCCGAATTTTAATAACAAACTGGCTAGAGTGTCTAGATCAATTTACTAATTAATGATTTCTATTTAAAACACTACGGATACAGTTATAAAATTAAAAGTTAAAAGATAAATAACGGTTTTTACGGATTTCCACTTCATTAGCGAACGGAAAACGCAGATATAGAAAAGGCTTTGTTTATGAACAAAATACTGGTCGCCTCGGCGAAGCATTAATGAGCTCGGTGCGGGACAGCCGCGGAAGAGGAAAATTAAACTGCCGGCTTTCAAATACCGTTGCGTTATTAAAAACGTGGAGTCGCTATTTGTATTTAAGTCGTTAGTAAGTTATCGATCTTTAAGCACACGTCATAAAATGCCTACTTAACTTAACCAGTGTTCTAAATAGATTTAATTTTATATGGCAGTATGTTCAAGGCTGATGGGAAAGTATCACGTTATTTCTAAAATCATTACGATGACGAGAATGAGTAACTTTGCTATCGAAATATTAAGTTTCATATATAAAAAAATATTATAACTTTCAATAAGTTATACTTTCGTTATATTTTATTTATAAAAATATTGCAAAATTTAGTATAAAAAGTTAAATTTCATGGTGAGTATCTTTATAAGTCGATAATAACATGATGAATCAAAATTATCCTATATTCAGATTTTAAATATTTACATATAGTTAAATAACACGTACGTTTTAGAGAACATTGTATTAAAACTTCTCAACCTGCGAAAAGAAAAAAAAATGGATGTTAGAAACAAAGTTATTTAAATAATTTTTTTATTAAATTAAACTTCTCAACCTGTATTACTATTAGAAAAAAATGCATATTAGAAACAAAGGTATTTAAATAAATTTTTGAAAGTTTACAAATTTACAAAAAAATTCAAAAAATTGCTATTAAACTCTATAACGTAATTTTAAAGTGTCATGTATTTTTTGAAAAAGTATTTAGTGCTAACTGTTTAGTCATGTTGACATCAATTAGCGCTGTGATGCATTGTACTTCTATTTACTTCGTTTCTTGTTTATAGTAAAATGAGTGTTATTTTCAAGCTCAGTTTACATAATCTTAAATTTACATGGGAAATTAACAACACACTTGACTTGCCTAGGACACCCAAATTACCACCGTTTACTACACTAAATATATACCTATTTTACAACATTAAATATACTGCAGTAGCTTATAAAATGATGACATCTCTATAAAAAAAATATCAAAATGCAAAATACAGATACTACAAAAGAAAAACTTTTGAAGGTATTGTTGCACAGTGAAAGATTACTCGGGCGTATCAGCACACAAGATTGAAAGTGTGACATTTAATCTCCTATATAAACATGGGCACAGACATGCTTTGTTTAATGTGTTGCAAACCGAGGCACGATTATTGTCACAATTAACGAGCTTGGGACATCCACAGAAGAAGAAAATTAAACAACTGGAAGCTGTAATATTTAATGTAAAGATATCAACAGTTTATATCCATCCCAATTTTTCATACAGCAATTTTTTAAGCGTTCATTACTATACACTTAATTCAAGTGATATAAGTTATAAGTGATATAAAATAAAGACCAAGAAGAAAAAAACCAAAACGGCTGGTTTGAAGTATTTTTAAGCATGCTATAAAAAATTACGTTTTATGCTTGTAGTTCTCGAACTTATTAACCATTTGCAATATTTTAGGTCTTATTTATTGATATTAGAAATGCGTAATATGTTATAGGTATGTACTTAGTAAGCGAAGATAGGTATTGTCACTGTTTTCATGAGTTGGGTACGGAATATCCACGGAAGAGGAAAATTAAACACGAGCTTATTTCGCCGAGTTCTTATTTCACACAACTATCCTATATTAAGTATATACTGACACTGACTTGTCTTCCTTGATTCAATTACTTAGTACTTAAATATATAGGAATCTGTGTAAGGTTTATCTCACTTTTTGAAATAACACATTATCAACAAATATTGTTTACAAAGTTGTGCCTAGAAGCTTAATATAATAAGTAAAATTACATAATTTTCCTAAAATTAATATTGATATAACATTTAAATCGTAATTTGTACCTAGACACATTTACTAAAAATGAATCCGTTCTTTAGTCCGATGTTATGTTACCCAAAGCATTTAGTTACGAAACATACTTTAAAATGTTTTAGCACGTAATACAACGGCAGCATTTAATATTCCTACATATCTAACAATTCGCTTAAACAAATATCCGATTAATACCCATAAGACAAGCGAGCTCCTATTAAAAACAGAGTTGGCAGGTGGAGTTTGTTTTTCATTTAATCCCAACCTGCAAACTGATATCAGGAATATAAAGTCCGTGGAGCATTGCTAAGATTTCAATTTCCTTTCCGGAATTACTTGTGCTCTAATCGAACACGCGTCAGGGGACACGCGGGGGGCGCTTCACGACCGCAAATTACTCCGCCACTCTGCGTGAGAATGTTTAAAATGTAACAATCAAATACGTTCTTGTTCCAGCAAATCAATGTTCAATGCGCATTTATTATTTACCATATGTCTGTGAAATACCTATTGATTATTTATTACCTAGTACGTAGTACGATCCGTTTGTTAAATAAGTAATTATACGCATTAATCAATTGTTGAAATTAAACAAAATACGTATCTGTGTAAAGAGATTCTTAAAAGTTTTAATTCAGATTCAATTGTATTAATTTATTACGTATTATATATTTTATAGTATAATTGAGTTGAAATAAGTTTTTATGCATGGAAAAGTCAGTAAGTTATAGAGGGACGAGTACAGGCGTGCGACAGGCGGCTGCTGATTGTAAAGCGCTCACAGACGGAGCCTATTCGATTTCACGGCTCGCCGCGTCCGATATTTATTGTCATCGGTGCAATTGTACGACACGGCGCCTACTGAACCGCGCTGAAAAATCTCCATGCCCAAAATCGGACGAAAACATTCCGACAGTCCTTCAACAGAGCCGTCGACTTCCAACAAAAAAACTTCGCCCACGTAAAATCCACAAAGGCGTGTAGTCGACAGAACGCTAACAATCGTTTCATGAATATGTTTGTAAGCACACGACATCTTGTCTCGTTAGTAAAAAGTGATGGCGCCATACGATTTATCACCTGCACACGACACGGACGGTCCCGCGAAGCGAAGTTTCCTTTCTAAAAGCTGTCTTGGCTTACAAGTAATGGGAACAAACGTACAAAATTTAACATTCTGTTTACTCGAGTTTCAAAAAGAGTTCACAATAAATATTCAAAAGGCAGAGTTGTAACACAATATTACATAAAATAGGTGCGACCTCTCTGTGACTATATTCTTAGCTCAATCAGATCAGAGGCTGTGCAAAATTCAATGGCCTATTAAAAGTCATTCCCAGTTAGAAACATAAATTTAGCTGTATTATATCCGCAGTGGTTGTACCTGGTATCGTGCCAACTGGACGGCTATGATTGCTTTCATTCGAATTTCTTTTTTAACAGTATTTTAACAACTTGTATGCAACGGTTTTTATTGTATCGCAATTGTAAATTTTCGTGAACAGTATCCTAATGCCTTTCTATTCGTTCTTTTGTATATTCGAATGTATTTTTAGTAGCAAACTTGTATGTTGTAAGATTTTGTTTTATTTGTTTTCAAGTATTGTTTTTATTTTCATTTCGTGTAATATTTCTATGAGAACAATTAAATTGTGTCATAAAAATATTTGATTAATTGATTAATTACGATACGTGTAAAATATAGAATTGAAGTTATGACTACACTGCGAGCATAAATTTTTGTACGTTGACACTTTACAGAAAGTAATGAGACGTGAGTTTGAGGTCAAGCAATAATTATATTAAATAACAAAAAAAAACAGGTTCTCAAGATAACGCTACCAACAAAACGTTATTAACTATAACTTTTACCACTGACTTCTTGCGCAGTTTGAACCAAACTATCAAATGTACCCACATGTAAAATGTACAGTGACTGAATCACGGTAGAGCGCAGCACTTGTGTGTTCAGCGGCGCAAGCGGCAGTTGCGATGCGTGGCGCTGAATACATTCCGTCCAGCGATGTGTGTTTACGTGATTACCTACACGTTTGCCGAACTTAAGCATTCCCTTTGTCACAATTGTACCTACCTCTAACCAGAACCCTTGAACCCGGCAAAAGGCACTATTCGTAGAAATCAAGTTCAAAATATAATTGTTAATCTTTTCCTTAAACTTCGATAATCTTTTATCTAATACCTGTTGTTTGCTAACAACAAACGTATGGAAGATAATAGCTTTTAACGTAATACTTTACATTAAAAGATATTAATCGACTATTTTACAGTGGACGGGCAATAAAATACAGTCTTTAAGGTTTAATTGCTGTAATTATACCTTTCACGAAGGTAATAAAAACCCTCGACTCACTTACATCGTGATTAAATTATAACGCTGTAATAACTTATGAAAGTATACCTGA
This sequence comes from Carystus phorcus, assembly GCA_018248895.1. Taxonomy (NCBI): domain Eukaryota; kingdom Metazoa; phylum Arthropoda; class Insecta; order Lepidoptera; family Hesperiidae; genus Carystus; species Carystus phorcus. The sequence goes on from DWJN01005027.1 coordinate 6,920, forward strand.
GTGTTTAAATCAAAAAATCATGTTAGTATCTATGTCACTTTAGAAAGTGTCGTTTAATGCATAATATAAATCCTACTTCTATGAAAACATACAAAATAATGTAAATAAAATAAAAATACGGTTAATTCAACTTTCATAATGTTAATAACCTCCGAATTCAAAATTTGTACTTTTTTATATGATTATCTATTATTTATTTCGAAGTTCCCAAAGAAATGGGAAATGAATGAAGCGTTTAGGATTGATGACGTTGCTTTCATTGCATCATTAACTGTTGCCATGTTTTTTCTATTCCGTTGGTTGCCAGAGCGCGGCGTGATCGGATTTGGTAATAATTTTCTAAATTCAAACATTTTCTTGTAAAAATATGATAGTTATCTATCATATTTTATATCTATTGATAAAACAGTGTTAACTGCATGGTTTGAAATTTAATCAAATGGTTTATATATGTATATAAATAAAGTTCAAATCTGCATTCCGCATGGGTGATTTCAATTCTTATCTTGCACGTAACATGACTTATTTTTTAATTATTTGCGTATTGGGTACATTTTCTTTTACATGTGTGAGACGCTCTTAATACTTTACACGTTAGGATGAAACTATTATTTATACAAAAATATAAATTACACGTAAATATCAAACCTATACAAATAATATAAATGTTGTATAACTCGATTTTATATTTCAATGAGAAAGCAGTATTGCTTTACACAGAAGGGAATAAATTATTTGAATATTTAAGCCGAGGCAAATGATGTTGTTGGCTGTTCTCAACGAGATTACGAACTAATAACATTACAAAACAAGCTCTTTGCGGGTAAATTATGCATGCATTCTCGGATCATTACCACGGCTCTGGCAGCCTGTTGGCCTCCGTTCAAAATCTTATGAGCGCCGGCGAAACACTCAAAGATACAGTTGGTATTCAACTATTAACAAAGTAAACTAACATGCACTTCCATACAATACTTACGTAGTACTTAACGGGTTCACTGTACTGGAAAAGGGTTCGAACAAGCAGTATCAGTTCCGTATCGAGTATGTTGTAAGTTTTCGGAGAATGGCGATTTACTTTTGCTATTGATTTCTGTTTAGCATTGGATTCTAGTCTTTATTAAAAAAAGATCAAAAGAATTTGCAAAGTTGTTTGTATTAGGCCGAAAAAAATATATTTTTTAGGTCTCAATAATGCGTATTGATTAAATTATTTGTAACTAATAATCAAATAAATTGTTTGTAAATTAAATTATCTTCACTGTCCACATACATTGAGAACAAAACTAGCTTATAACTTAATGAACTATTTTTAAACCAAAAATAAAACAACGACAACATACATAGTATACTTTTCTACCTGTTCTAGGAATATAATACTTTGCTACTACCACTTTAAAAGTTGGTTTACATCTTTTACTAATAATACTAATGAAAATGTGACAATAACACTAGATAACGTAGCACAAGGCAGGAAAATGGTAACATATAAGGCGGCAAGCTCCCGGGAGTGCCAGATTAGCCGGATCTTTTTCAAATTGAGGGCAAACATCCCAGCCGATCCCCAGAGCCAGGCTTGAGGTGAGCGAGTATTCGTTACTACAAAATTGTATTCGCTTACCATGAACCTTCGATATGAACTTCGAAGCTTTACATTCAATATTCATAATCTAGCGGTGCCTCGCTTTTTAATAACACTGTTTGATTAAAATAATTTATTTACACTTAACTACTGAATACTTTAGTTTTCAGTATTAATAGGACGGTTTCTCCGTTTTTTTTGGTATTGTGGGGCTAACACACAATGCTGCAATATGGTTAATGAGTAAGCCAATGACTAAATGAAAATTTTAAATGAAAACAGTTTAAATTAAAAAGAAAATTCTAAACCAGTTATTAACTGTTCCCGACAGTCCAACTACGTCATGGCATCAACAAGCCCCTTGCTAGCAGTCCCGGAAAAACAACCAGGAAAGACATCCATTGAGAATATTATCTACTAAACTTTACTCAGAATATTCACTTAAATTACTTACAATACTTAAGTTCCGTTTTAAACTCAAGTTTAACTGTCTTTGAAATAATCATACGGTTTTAATAGGAATGTCTAACAGTATCAAATAAAATCATCTACGTAAGCTGTCTTTCAAAACAAGAAAAATTTTATCAAATTAAATTTAAATTTTACTGTATGTTTTCCTCCGAACAAATGTATTTCTATTATTTTTATTATAAATTTTTAAAACTAACGACCACCCCTCCAATCCCGTTACTTAATGCACTCTACCGGTTGTATTAAACAAAACCTTATGATATTTTTTTCGATCAATATTCTTGTTTAACTGAGAAGATTAATTTAATCACCGTCGCAAGAGTTTTACAATGAAAAACTATTTATTTGCACATTTTATATAAAGTTTATTTTTGGATATTTAAATTTAAATCATTAAAATAATAATGCGTTCCAAAATGTCTTAAATATACATATAATAAAATCCGATTATTATTTCTTTACGTAATTAAGGAACTTCGACATAGTTTATCTTCTTAAAGAAGTTCATTTCAAAATGTTCTCTGTATCTGATCAAAGTACCATACTAAATAGTAAAGCGCGGCTCTTAAGCGACTTATTTTATTTTGTTTCTAATTAGACTGCACATAATAAGTAGTCCTTGAAATAAAATAAATTTGCATTCAGATCACTTACACTTACCATGGCAGTCAGGACTGCTAAGATAAAACCAGGCAAATCCTTGCGAACGCTCAAATTCTTCGAGCGCAGTAGCTAACCGTCTTCGCCCGACGGGCGGTAATAAAAACGGCTTAAATAGGATTTTAACCGCGAGTTCCTCGCCTTAATTAAATTGGATTTGTGAGTGAAAGAAATATACGTGAAAAATTCGTGTCGATTATATCAAGGGAACGAGTTTGGGAATCCTTTTTACTAAGCGGATTAGTCACGTCCCTCCGAGATTATTAGATATTTTAGTACAGCAGTCATGTTCGGAGGCAGCGTTGCGTAAGGAGGAAAAGCTTGTGACAGGAAGTGACAGCAGGCGCGCAAACGAAATGCTACGCGAGCTACGAAGGCTACAGTCTACGATACTACAGTAAAAGAACTTACAGTGAAGTTATTCATCGCCTTTGATGTCGAAACGAAAATCGTCTAGGCGACGTGGCAATGCTAACGACAAGGTTTTTATATAACTTTAATTAATATTACTTTTTATAAAATAATAATGACTGTAGTGATAACTTTACTGTTGTAATGGATTTTTATCTTCATAAACTTTTATTCAAAAATTTTATGATACCGTTTCCCATTTTACACATATAGGGATAGATGACAATTCTAAAAGCTTTATTGATAGAATTAAAGTAATTTTTAAAATAATTGTAAGATTTTTTTAATAATTACAAAACTGAATGAAGTGAATGTCTCTAACCCAAAGAATGTGACATACCTGGTTTTTTTAATAAGTACCTGCTTATTGTTTTTCACCTGAAATAAGATAAATTAATTCCTCCTGAATTTTATTTAAAAAAGACGAGATTAATTTTAATGTAACACCCTGAATTTAAGTTTAAGTCTTACAATCTTATCACTCATTTAACGAAAGTCAAAGCTTACTACAGCGAATAATTTGATAACATTTCACCTATTTTGTTATACTACATTATGATGGTGTGTATAAATACATACATATATGTATAAACGCTGTTAGAGTACTGGGAAAACATGTCACCTCACATGGCCTGTACGATTGATCTATCGTCTCGTTTCTGTTGGCGGACTGTTTAAGTATACATAACTACATTACATTTGACACTAGAAATTGACATTCTGCACTTTAATAATTAAAATAACCTCAAAATAACATTTAATGCCAATTTACAAAACGAAAAACATTCGCATGCTTCTACCCACATATTTGATTGCGATTTCATGATATCGTTTCAGTATCTTTGTGTTAAAATCTGGAAATTACTACGGTAACAGCTGTAGTAACAGAATTTTAATTATCACTTACAATGCCATTCAGCCACGGAAAATTACCTCATAAAACATTTGAAACTGAGTACAAAAGATATAAGGCCTAGTTATTAAATTACAAATTCCACTCCGTCCGATCGTGAGGGTTGATCATTGTAAATCAAATTAATTTTACTCTGACATAACTGTACAGTAAAGTATTGTTTATTATGTTCGTTAAGTCAATCAAAATTAAACTAATTTTTGCGAACCTTTTTTTGACTGTTATTAAATCAAAAGCGGTTCGATATTGAATAAAATTATCCCTCAATTAACATTCGGGGTCGACTTTTAAGGCGGTTTCAAATGCGGCCCGGTGTAAGCAATAAAACCGCTCGTCCCTTATCCGTCATTCAGCCCTTAGAGATTTCTTCTAGGGGAATAATTTACGTTGATCGTCCAGAAGGGGAGCGTAACTGCCTCACTGAAACTTTAAGCTTTCACTCAAGACTGTAGCGATTCGCGGTGTCTCAACTTTAAGTAATAAATTTCAATAGAACGATGAGGAGATTTCGATCTTAACTAATTTTATTCCACCTGCCAAAAGTTACTTAAACATTTATCTATGTTTCTATCTGTCTACATCCGTGTTGTTTCTTAACCTGGTATGATTTTGTATTGGTTCATTAATTGTTTGTCCAGTTTAAAGTTAACTTAAATTTTCCTTTAAACTGGTTCTTTAATAGTATTGTATATGTAGTTTTTGAAGTAGTAATAAAATAATTTTCAGAACTACATAAATGCATAGTGCATTGAACCGGGATAACGGTTCAGCCAATTATTTCTATTATGATAGAAGTATCACATATTAACCCTAGATAACTAAACATTCGTCCACTCGACGACGCACTACTGTACGAAAGTCAAAACCCCCTACTTACGCG
>DWJN01005028.1:0-11833 GCA_018248895.1 Carystus phorcus
GAAAGTTACTCAAAAATCATGTATTACAAAATTGTTCCCCTCTAAAAGATCTAAACAAAAGTCCGCGATAGCATATGACTAGCTTTTAAGGTTAACACACTATAACTATTTTTATGGTTATAAAAATAGTTCTTCAATCATAATAATTTATATGACAAAACAACGTTTGCTGGCTCATCTAGTATAATATAAATAGGTGGCCCGGTAAATTCTTTCCTCGCACAATCAATGAAGGATTGACATTAATTTACATAACTTCGTTATTTGTTAACCGATTTGAATGAAAAAGCACTAAATGCTAAGTAAAGCCCGCAACAATATAATCGTGAAAACTACCTTTAAATCGGATAAGCCGTTTCTGAGATTAGCGAGCACAAACAGATATACAGACAAACAGACAAAGTGAAAATTTACGAAATATTTGCCATGTACAGACAGCGATTAGTTACAATTTTATTATATGTATAGATAGTATATGTATAGATATACAAAAAGATATCAGAGCTATAAATATAAAACGTTATTGTAAATAAAGCTCCTTTAGGAAATTTCATCAAATTATGATTAACAAAGATTACGTTTCACTTTAGATCTAGAAACAAAAGCTTTCAAAATAAGTCTTAAATAGAAATACTTGCAAAACGAAAATATACACGCTGGAAATAATTAATATGAACCTAATAACAGTATTAGACATGATCACAAAAATGATAACTAATTTAACAAGCCCTTATTTAAATGCACTAAAAAGAATAAAACAAACCTTTCCTTTAAAACTTAACCTCTCTGATATTAACCTCTCGACCGATCCGTAATGGAGCAGCGTGGTCAAGTATGCTGAAAACCTCCTCAGTCATGAGAAGAGACCTGTACTCAGTAATGGGCCATTAATGGGTTGACGCCAACACGGAATCGTATGAAGTTTGTATACAATATCTAGTACAAAACTTAAGCAGATATTCCAGCGCTGAATATAAATTCCATTTCCACAAACGAAATCATTTTGGTTTGTTAATTAACAAACTAATGTTTTTCAACCACCGCCAATTTCGGCGCCTGGTACCGCGTTCATTAAAATTTCTAAAGCCTTCTTGAAATGTTCATTAAACAACTTGTTTTGTCTCTTACAATTTGAAACAATAATTTGGCGGTTACACAGTTGCAATTACGTCTATACAATATAATAATTGTACTCTAATTAAGACTTCTGTTGCATACATTGCTACAAATAAATTGTGCATAGTTTAGTCCATAATGTGTGGAATTTCTAAAGCTTCTTGCAATTTCCATTAAATTTTAATTGTAAGATTCAATATTTCATTTATATTATACCTGTTACAAAATATTCATTTTACCTCACCTTCGATTTTTTGTTTTAATTCCTAAAACGCCAATGCAACTGCCTCATACCAGGAATAAGTGATCATCCAGCAAAATTAAATGCACATAAAATATTAAGTTCCGCTTTATAAACATACTTATTTTATTTTTAATTGGATTACATGTTCATGCAACATAAATTTGACAACTTATCGAGGGATTATGCTCATGTTTGTTTAGGTGTAAGCAAAATTCGTCCGAAAGACTACAAATTTAAGAAAAATACGTATTTACCGGTTATTCCATTATTATTGTGTACATACTTACTGTCGTTAACTTACTCTTGATGTTAAATATTAAGTAATGTACTCTTTACTTACTCTTTGTATTAAAACCAAATGTTTAACAGACGTTCGTGCTTAACAAACTTAAAGTCCTTACGTTAGTTACCTAGTTAAATACTCAAAGCTTAACAAGTTCAAAATAATATCCTTCACAGCAAGTGATGAAGTAACACTTAATAATAAGTGAGTCCAACTGCTGAGTAACCTTATTGTAAACGATATATGTATGTTAATAGAAATTTATTTCTACCTCAAAACCTAAAATCATACTTAATAGCAATTTAATACCCGTAAATATAGCTAGGGTATAAATGTGATTCCACTATTAAACTTCAACACTTGCTATTGTATTACTTAATTTTCAGCGCTCTATCAGCCCAATTAGCCGTTTTGCAAGACATGCAATCTTGAATGAAGTACTTACACGAATGGGTAATCGTTTCAGACCAAACGCCTTTAGAACCAAGCAAAACGTGTCAAAAGGCTCGCTCCAGTTGCCGCCGTCAAAAGGTCTTACAATGTGTGAAGAATGCTCTATAAGGCAAAGAACAAGAAGAAAATTGGATAGTTAAACAATTAACCTTTATTCTTTTTAACTTAACAGTTCAAATTAAATTTCAGTATTTTCAGTTGTTCACTTCTTTTTTAGCCAACAATAAATTGGTGTTGCCCTCAATGTTACTAACATTTAAGGGCGACGATGAATGCTTAGTGCCTCTGCTCATTGGTATGTTATTTACACAAAAGATAAAGTAAAGAAAATTATCTATTCCTATCGTCCAGTCCCTTTCCTTACAGTAAATTCAAACCTGCAGGAGGGTTCTAACTTCCGTGCTCCAAAATTTACAAACAAAACAAAACAATAAGTAGATACACAGAATCCAATTCCAGTAAACTTTAAAATGACAGGGATGAATTTGCATGGCTGATTGCCGGCCGCTGCTCAATCAAGGATATTTAACAAAATTAACTAATTGAGCGCGCGTGAGTCCCGCGCTAACTTGCCAACGTTAAATCGACTCGACAACAGGAGCTATGAGCGTGTGAATCGAGAAAATCTAATAAGTCGTATTTTGTAGTTACTTTAGAGTACGCGTCAGGACTACACTAATAATTTGTGCTTAGAATACTGTTTTTAATTAAATTTGATAGCACGCTTGTCCATTGTTCAAAGAGTTTATTGGCGACTTAGTTTCAGATGTTTTTATACCATTAACAGGTCTCAGACGTGGACTCGTCAGTCATTACTGTTTGTATTATCAAATGGGGATCTAGCCTAAAATGTTTCTAGGCTTTCGAGGGACATAGGAGAACCCGAGAACATAACGCCTTTTGCAATATTTTTTTGTTTCACAAAATTATTGATACGGGTCCCAAAAATATATCCTATATTGTAAATTGAGGTATTTCACGTTAGATGTTTCAAAGATTACGAAATAAAAAGACTTTATTTTTTGTAAAGTGTAAGTATTACTAGCGTATAAATCTATTGCCAAAAATAAATTGTCAACAGCGGATATGTAAAACCTAAATGGAAATGAAACGTGAGAACGGTTGGATCGGATTAAAATAATAAACATAAAATTAAATGAAAAGATTTTAGATAAAATTTCCTTGCATAAACCTAACATTTCGTTAAAATATTTAGAGCGGAAATTTGCCGTAAACGTTCGGCTACCTACTTCCATGTTCCGACAAACAGAATTTTAATTTGGCAAAGGTGTATATTGTAAGAAATGTTAATTAAATTTTCGTACATTATATAACTAGTTGAACCGAAACTCATAACAACCCAACCTTGACATAATGGTAGCGAGTTACTTCGGAAGAACAATTTAGTAACTCAATCACCTAATTAAAGTTTGTTACGAAACTTCTTGGTAGACACGCTAATTATTGGAAATTTTCCCTTATTGAATTTAAGTGTACATGTTTAATCCTATTTTAAGAAGGTTAGCTTTAACGAACATCTATTATAAAAGTTCAACGACTTTTTCATTTTGGTTAAGTTCAGATTAAAATCTTTTTGTAAGAAAAGTAAAACACTGTATAGTAATGGTTATGCTTCGGAGTAAATCGGGTGTGGGAACTTAACAATAAAAAATATAAGGGGATTTGAATGTACGGAAATATATTGTATAACTTTGATGACTTCCTAACGTATACGGTAGTGACCAGGCCTACAAAGCTAAGGTTCGAATCCCGGCCGGGTGCGGATATTTATATAGCCGATAAATGTTTATTTTCTGGCCGTGGGTGTAAACGATGTATTATTTGCAGTCGACATGGACATCGGTCCGCGACATAGGGAATTCTAGGAGTAGGGTATGAATGCAAACGTTTACTTTTTAAATAAAAAAGATAAAAAAGGTTCGTAAGTTATTCACCGGCATGTACCACGAAAAAGTGTAACTTGTTTTTATGAAGGGCTGGAGGCATTTGTGTCAATAAAGCATTGAATATGATTTCAAATCCTTAATTGATAATTTCAAATCAACATACTTTTATTGGTACTGTTATCTACCGACAACTTAGCATTCCCTCTAGATGACAGAAGAACTCAAGAAATTTTGTCACGAGTGGTCACCTGTTACCAAACGCGCCCGCATTTGCTTACCCTGATCATGTGGAATTGACGCAAGCCAACGGACTATCAGCGCTTCAAAATCCTTTAATATTTCGAAACATACCTTTAAATTAATACTTTACTACGTTGGAATAAAAAATAAAATATTATTAAAAATACCAAATTTTGAATCCAACAAACGTTCAAAATTCGTTCATAAGCACCGCCCACTAAGACACCGAAAGTAAACCACTAAATCAACACTGAAGAAACGTTATAATTCACCTAAATTCGAAATAATGAAACCATAATTAAATTGTTTGCGAATACAAAACGAAACGAAAGTGAATTCCTATTAGGTAACAAAATTCTCCATTAAGAACAGTCTCAAAGTGGCCGATAAATTTATTAGCCGTAATGATTCTTCGCTCCTAACAAGACAATTTACAGATCTCATTCTTAAGGACGTCACAGCCATTATTGATAGAAGCTTGATGACAGACGGCTTTTCTTTTTTGCGGCTTCAGTTGACCCTTAGTCGCAAAAAGAGGAATCCCAGAGTCGACCTTTTGTGGGAATATAGCAGTAAAAGATTTATATCTGCAATGAAAGACCGGCCGTAGCTTTTGAATCAAATTATATGAAGCAGATATAACTATAGTAAAGTTTTGGCTCACAGAGATGAAAATTTTTTACCAAAATTTTATGTATGTTACATAAATACCTGACAAGTAATTTTACAAAATTTATAACAAATATTTCAATTAAACTGTTGTTTTATGAATATCCAATAATAATTGCCTTAGCCTATATCATTTCTTACTTTAAGGACATTTTCGGAATAATATAAAAATGAAAATAAACATTAAATATTTTAAATACTTCTTCTTTAATTAACAAACTAATAAATTACGTATGAGAAATTTTAACACCCGAATTACATAGCTTTGAAGAAATATCTAGATAACTGTCTTCTAATGTCTAATTAATTAAGCAAAAAAATCCTTTTGAAATACGTATCTAATTATCAATTACGATCGCCGTTGTAATAAATGAAGGCCTAAATTTACTTTGGATGGTATTAAGCTAATATCAACAATACTTCGTCATGATCTTAAAACTTGGGTTAGTAATTAATTTGCTTTCGCTTAATTTTGTTTGGCTTTCAATATTTTATGACGTCGTAATGAAAAAAACTCAATGGTATCATTAAATGATGTTTAATTAAGTGATAAATATTATAATGTACTGGCCACCTGATGGTAATTGATCGTAGTAGTTCATCTATAGTAACAAAGATGTAACTAATGCAAACGTAATGGCTGATAGTCCGGCGCCTCGCGGCGATCCTAAGCGATCGACAGAGTTAAGTAATTGTGAGCGCGATCAAAACCTGGGTGGGTGACCGCTAATGGCAAAAAAATTCTTGAACGTGCTTCGGAGAGCACGTTAAGCCGTCGGTCAAGATTGTTATCGTAAATAGCCGTAGTCAAATCATATCGGAAGTCTTCAAGCGGCATAAAGACTTCCGACACTGACCTCTCCACCAATCCGCACTATAGCAGCGAGGTAGTGTATGCTATAGACCTCCTCAGTAATGAGGAGAGACTCGTGCCCAATAAAGGGTGCAGGTGGAATCTCACCATGCATGTTTCACGTCATGGATACGACATTCAGTTAACATCTCGGCCACACCTATATACCGGTTTTTAGCTGCTCCCGTAATGTCCTATAGAATCTGAATAACCATTAAATCAGGAATTATGATAGGATTTTTCATGACTACAACCTATGCCTTGGCTAACTACTGCGGTCCCTTAATATGATTTTGAAGTAATTTATACGTGTTTCAGTCGTATTTTTGACTTATAAAATCTTTAAAAACTTAAAACGATTTCAAAACAACTATCACAAATCTACTAAAGCTTTAACATTCATAAAATAAAAACCTTTTATTTCACTACATACATAACTTTAGGCTCCACATCAACTAACTTAAAGGTCTTAGCTTTGAATTTAACGCGCCCCAAATTTCAATGAAATAAACTTTGTTTAGTATTAAATTAATTACTATCCTAATTCAATGTACTCCTTCGTAGCCAAATACCACTAAACAGTGTTGACTCAATGAATCTAACGTATATCGAAATTAAGCTTTCATTCTCAATAGGGCCTTGAAGAGCCAAGTTAAATGTGTAGTTTATGTATGTACCTATATTTAGTTAGTGAATAAAATTATTTTCTCGATTTTCCGATATCACGCATGTGCATTCTCTTGAGCCCTTCTTTGCTATGCAGATCATATATAGCCTTGGTCGCGCTTTTCCTCAGATAGCAATCACTTCAACTTTAAACTGACCGGTAGTCAGTTTTAGTTTTTTATGCTCTTTGAATCCTCAATTTTGAGGAGAGACTATCCATGTAGTGAGACTAGTCACATCAAAGCTATTGTTTGTAGGTAACTAGCCAACAAACAAACTTATGAGCCACACGACCGTACGTGGTCGCCGTTGCCTATTGCTATCAGCAATACTAAAGTAAAGCCGACACTGATGTGTTGTCAGCCAAGAAAGAAAAGAGAAGAAAGAAATTACTGACTTTCAATCTCCGAGTCGGAACACAATGAATCGTTTGTTGCCTAACTAAAGTAAGAGGATGGTAGCTCTAGTTATGTGGGTTTTATGCAACGTTAATAATACCAGTAATGATGAAAATTAAATCTCTTTACCTAAAAAATTAGTAAAAGTAATCAAAATTCACTGGCGAAAATTATCAAGAGTAATAAATTTCAAATAACTATTTCATTATCAATACAAGTTCAAAGGAATTGTATTACGCGCTCTTCTTTATATTGAAATGACTGAGGCTAATAATGTCAAAGAAAATTAATAATTAGTAAAATAATTTTATAGAGATCAAAAGTAATATATATTAAATTTACTGTGCTACAAAATTAACAGTATAATAAATATTAATTTTAATTGTGATTGAGATAAATATTAATTTTACTTACATTACATTAACAACTCCGTGCCTATTTTCACTTTTGTACTTCATTCCGATATAACGTGGATAAATTTGGCACCGTAATAGATTGAGGACATTAATAGGACCAAAAAATCACATTAACGCCCCTGACAGCACAAAAGGTTCCACACGTTATTTGGACGAAGATAAAAGAATTCATTAAGAGATAAAATCCTTAAGCCAAATGTATTTCAGTGAGAAACGAGCAATAGTTGAACTATAATCTCAGTTACCGAGCGTTGGAATTCAATTTAACTTACGACCACCAGTCATTGTCTTCTACTACAAATAAACAATGTTAGGTTCTGCAGCGCCAAAACATTTGTGAAATTACGAAAAAAAATTGGTGACAGTTTATAAAACACTTTTAGTAAAATTTGTGACAACTTTATAATATATACACATGTTGTGTACTACTTATTTCTTACCTAATTTTTAATCTTGAGAAATACAAACCTTATTTTTACTACACATAAAATCAATGTTATTATTCTCACTTTAACCTACAATACAAAAATCTAAAAAGATTCCATTGTTCATTATCGACTAATTTACATAATCTATTAGATACTCAAAAGCAAACAAATACCTATAGTTGAATCGTCGTTAGTTTTTGGCAACATTCTTCAAAGAACATGCTATGACAATATCACGTCATAAATACCCCGTCCTGAATAAAATGTTGAATGTAAATAAGTTGACTAAATTGTAACTCTGAACTTCGAACAGTGCCAGGCAACAAATTTTCCAGTCATGATCTTGGTGACCTTTCATTATTTCTAGTTCTTCGAAAACTACAATTTTATATTCTATCCGTCTTTCTTTTAGCTACAGGTAGAACCTTGTACTTTTGATGTAAGTTGCAGGAATCTTTTATAAATCCTCCATGTTCAATTCTATAATAAACTTGGTACGTGACATAGCAGTGGAACAAGACGTGTAAAAGCATAAGTCGTATGCAAAAGTTACTAGAATATATAAATGACAAATCGTCTGGAAATAGTCAGCTCTGCGTCCAGGTACGCATATACTAAGGATTGTTATATCGTTACCAATATACCTACTACGATACTATATAACGACTCTAATATGATTTGTACGCCATAATACGGCAAATGTGAGGCTTTAAAATGATTCCATGATAATGTAACCACATTTCTACAAATAAATATTTCATTTCATTTCATTTACGTTTTGTTATATAACACCGACGAATGTACAGTCCAGCCACCTGATGATAAGCGAGCATCTCCCATGAAAAGCTAGTAACACCAAAAGCATAACCATTGATGGTAAGAATGTTGTAGGGGAATCGCGTTATATCGTATCGAAAGGCCAATACTGTGACCATTTTACGTTTGATTCTACGGTGATTGCTAGTCAGGTGAGTCAAAATTCTCACCATCTTACATGAGGACCGTCGGGATTATTTACTACAGCTCCTACCTATCTTCAACAGGACTGACAGTTCACTGTTACCTCGATTACTGTTCAGTACGTTTCACTACGAGCAATGTTGGCTGACTTATGAGGCTCATGGTCATCTTTGTTGGCCCCATTATTTTTTTAAATAAGTAAATATTATGTCATGTTTCTTTTGCCGGTACTTTGTTTCAAGTCTTAAGAGATAATGGTAGTCAAATCCTTATTTTCATCTACTACGATGTTTCTGTTACGTGTAGCTAAACTGCAGTTTTAGAAATATTTCCGATGAACTTTTAGACCTTCTGTAGTTGTACAGCGACAAACTATTAACAAAATAAGGTATTAGTTGATTAAAATACTAGTCTAGACGATTGATTACGGTTTGTTGTGACCACAAACCTTTTACTCATCTATAGCGGAAGCAAACTGGTCGATACATGCAATTAGGAGCAAGCTTAAAAGGACGCATGAAACGATGCTTAGAAAACGCAGGAGACGGAATCTGAATCTAATGAATAGGAACCTAATTATTTCTGTGGTTCTGTACATGCTAAAAATATGCTAAAAAAGAATTTGAACGATAGATGGACCGTATAGAATCTCTACAATCTGGTACTGGAATCTCAATAAAGGCGCTCGGCGACGCCACAGACGCCGCACTGCTCTTATTTCGCGCGTCGCTTCATGTTCGTCTAACAATCACTCGCCGGCGCTCGGTGATTTGTGGCTTCTACAGTGGGATGCTTTTCTGTACTTAGGTTAATTGAACTAAATTATTTTTAAAATATTATTTTTATCCAAAGGTATGAATACTCGCTGGGCCAGTTTGGCGGATTATGGCTTACATCCATCTAATTGTGAAAGCAGATGCGCGCCCATTGGTATTGTTAGGTCGCAATTATAGTTATCAGTTTCATTTTATGCCATAATATAGCTAATATTCAACAAAACTAATAAGTTTCTTAATATTGGCTTCGGTTTTTTTTTCAGAAATAGATGGGTAATGCGTATAGGCGATATTTGTATACGTCCACGTTACAAATATGAAAATGTCTTTAAATTGTTTTATTTATTAATAGCAGTGCGACCCAACTACTCTCGCCAAACCAACTCACCTATAATTTAACGAACCACACACTGTGTTGAAGAACAACTAGCTTTATTGTGCTCTATTGCATTTGCTGCTTGAAATGCTTTAAAATAAATGAATTTATAGTTCAAAAAATCAAAACTAATATAAGTCAACAAATGATAATTATTATATGATTCAGACTGCCCACTAATCACTCCACCAACCCGTTTCGGAGCAGTGATTGGATACGTCTGTTGATTTTCTCTGTTCAATAAACGATAAATCTATAATTGGTTCTCTATAAAAATGGTTTAAAATAACAGCGTAATAAAGAAAGAATTTCAAGAACCACACTTCATAACTAGCGTTCATGCATAAATTATTCACAAATAGCATTTTTAATCACCATGTGTAAACTCGATACAGGAAACGGTTTTATTTGCTCCACCGGGCATTTTGATGACATTTTTTCTTTCGTTTTAATTTGCTCGCATACTCCGTAACGTCCCGTCAGCAACACTGAATGCTAGAGTAGAATTCATTCACTTTAAATCGGTTTAAACGATTAGTAAGAATGCAATACGTATAAATTTGAATCATAGTTTTTAAGATGGAATTTAAATGCATGAAGTTTCTATACAGTTCCTAGTATAACACCGTTTTATTAAAACAAAACATATTTTATTTTGCTTATGAAAATGTCTTTAAAGAACGTTACTTACGAACTTAGGTAATTAGTTAATACTGCACTATAATGTGTGGCATATGTATAGATACGATAGTAGCATCCCATAAACACATGTTAATAATATTTACCCATGCCTCTTTATATTAAAATATTTGTAAAAGTATTCAAATATTGTATAATAAATTTGTTAAACATTCGTTTTATAAACTTTTCTTATCAATGCCTGACTCCTATTGGTCGTAGAGTTATGTCCTATAGTCTTCCTCGGTAAATAGCCTAACACAATAATAATTTTTAAATTCGAACCTGTACTTCCTGAGATTAGTGCGTTCAATCAAACAATCTCCTAAGATTTATAATATTAGTACAGAAAAAACAAACAGGTTATTTAAAAACTTCATGAAATAAATAATGTGGCATATTATTATTTTTATCTTTATTATTATAACGGAACAATCTCCATACGCGGTCTTTTTTGAAACGGATTAATTGCCGATTTAAGTTGATAAATGTGACGAGTTACTATCGAACCTTCGTTACAATGTCAAATGGAAGTCGATTCGCAGTAAATATTAAGAACAAAAATTAATCGCTTAGGACACTTCACATTGTACGCCTTGAATGGACATAATGGAGAATACTCGACGGCCATAGTCGTGGAAAGGAGTGCTGATTTCTGTTTTTATATTTCATTATTGGCCCTCTCATCTCATATTGCACTCCATTCGAAATCATAGAGGCCGCCATAAAAGATTGAAACGTGAGAGGGGCATTTCAATGGAGTAATTGCAAGTGCTTTTTTTTAATTCAATTCCCGTCGGCTTCGGTAAAGCTGGCATGCACTTCATTGATATCGCTATAAAGTAATGAGTTTTTTTTTAAATCCTAAATTGCACTAGCACTGTTTTTCTCGCAACTAAAAGTATCGTACTTATTCGTCGTTTTCGTTTCGTCTGACCATATCGAGTTTCTATTATAAAAAAAAAATTATATTATTCAAATATCAACTTTTTGTATATATTGCTTTTAGGATTTGATGGGTTTGGAATTTGAAATGGAACAAGTGTCTCGTTTCTGTAACTGAAAAATGTTAACATAAATTCTATTAAAAGTAAATTACAAAAATTATATTTCTGTATTTGTAAACTAAAAAGTGCAGCTGACTTATTTCTGATTGACAATTTAAGTTAATCCCTTCTATGTATGGTAGTGACAGTATTATAATTTGAATAATTATTCCATTACCATTGTAATTTCAATAGTTAATATAGATTTTAAGTTAATTTGATCTAAAATTTTATGATTGTTTAGTTTGTCATCTAGAATTTTAAGTTTGATCTAAAATATATGGCTTATAACTCTTTGTGTTCATCAAACCTAACTTTCTCGTC